>JAZGTJ010000224.1:156255-172598 GCA_036877575.1 Botia almorhae | reverse complement strand
ATGTGACGGAGGTGAAGGACGGCTATATATGCGTCGTTGCGTGCTGATTGGTTGGATTACATGACCGTGCTCCTCCCGAACTTAGTTAATAAAACTTCATATATATGTTTTTAAGTAAACTTGGGTGTGTTTGCCAATTCTAAACTGGTTTTTAGTGGGGTCTGTTATTGGTCATCGTCTTTTGCAGTTTTCTCTCTTGCTTTATTTTCTCAGTCACACACACACACATTCATTACGTCCATTAAGAAGTAGATGACCAAGCAGAATAATACAAATTGCGCTGCAGCACTGGAGACTCAACCTGTGTTTGTGTTTGTGTGTGTGTGCATAAGAGAGAAAGAGAGAGCGTACATTGGTCAGTAAGGTCATAAATGTATTACTGCCCTATCGACCCTTGGAGATGACCTGCATTATCTGTGTAATATTCCAGTCTGTGATGTCATCAAGCATATTCAATCTGGCCCCTCCCACCCCATGAATTTCACATAAACAGACTTGTTATCCTTTGAATTATTGTGAAATCTCCACAGTTGATCAGTTTACAAATCACTTTTGTATTTATCTTCTTATGATATCAAAAGGACAGTTTGTAAACAGAGTTAATTTATTATCGTGTATAATCCTGTTTAGCTGTTCAAGAAAAACTTAAAATAACGCATGACATATTTTGTCTAGAAGTTATTTCACTTGATTATACTCTGAACATTTAAGAATAACACACACTTTCATTCAAAAGCTATTTTAAAAGGCAAAGGTGTGTTTGTGTACGAGTGTGTGTGTTGATTATTAGTTTTCTGACAATTAGTCTCACAGGAAATACGGGTCTTCATCTCTGAATGATGTGGACCAAACAACACACCCATGTTTTTCAAACTGCAAAGTTATATAGCATATTATGTGTTCAGTCAATAAAGACAGATGCCATTTCATTAAAAACACACATTAGAACAGAAAATACTAATAAAAAATAAATACACTGTGACCCTTTTATGGCAGTTATATCTAATATCTCTATTATGTTTTTGACTTTGACAGGAAAAATCAGAAGAACAAGAGCAAAATATAAACACGGGGCCTAAATAAGAGTACAACAAAAACAACATTAAACAATCCAATTTTTTACTCCAATAGACCAGATTTATGTGCATAGGGCCTTTTTATTAGGATGTTAAGTTGTTGAATTTGTTTACAACGCTTTTGAAACATTGTAGCAGTTCAATTGCAGGAATTTTGTCCATGGAGTTTAATCCAATTTAAAAATGATTTATGTTGTGGTACATAAAAACTCTGAATGACATCAGTGCTGCTTGGTTACACTCTCTAGTTTTCCAGGTAGGTGTCGCAGACTCCCTCAGGCTCCTCAAAAACTGGGCTACTCATTTTCCAGAATGTCCCTTTACATGCATTTTGCATTGCAAACATCCAGCAGTGACCAATACTGGATATAGAATCTTTTTCAAGTAATAAACAGTTAAACAAGCCAAAACAAAACACCATATAAGATTAATGTCCACAGACATTTCATTTAAGACTTAATCATTGCACCGTAATGTATAATGATTAGAGCAGCAACACCAGTATCTTCACACAGCATCTTAAAGCTGCAATCCGTAACTTTTGCCTGTTTGTCGCCATCTCTGTTTGAAAAACACTCACCCAAACACTCGCCTCAATACACTCAAATTCAAAATTTAGATAAAAAATAAACGTTAACCTTTACTGGGAATTGCGTCCAACGCTGAATCCCTGCCGTCTATATCCTTAATGACACAGTCTGTTAATTATTTATACGCCAAAAACTGATTCAGTTAAGTCAGCACAGGCCGAATCGATAGTAAAGTGCCCACAGTCACGTGACGCTGCTCTTTATGACGGGCGACTTTATTACCATTAAAACACACGGTTTCCTAATCGACAGCAGAAACATCAGCTAAGGGGGAAATTATCCATTAAAAATTGACGGTTTGCATGAATAAAAACAAAGTAAACAGGTTACGACGTGCGGTTCTGTTACACGTTACACGCCGGCTCTGTCATAGCCCCCTTCCCAGGATACTATAGAGACGCCTCAGCTCAAGGTGAGACATAAACGACCCGCTGTGTCAGATAGACAGGCCCTGACCAATCACATACGCCCGATGACCTCAAAAATTAGCTCTAACATTTCTAATGATCAATAATCAGGAACGATCATGCCCATGGATAGGCAGATTACTTACATGCCTTCAAAAGCAAAGTCATTGCTTTCTCCTATCTCCAGTTAGATGTAAATTCCGCTACCATCGCGCAGATCATTCTACTTATCTCCGTTATAAGCATGAAAAAACGCGTCGTCTGTGTTTAGGAAGCGTCTAACAAGCGACACAAGTTCACTGCCTTTGAGACACAGCCGTCGGACTACTCGACTCCTGAGAGGCGCTGTTCTTCCCTCACGCTTGTCCTTTTAGGTGATCCAGATGCTTCCTCCAAGCCTCCAAACATCCCGACCGCAATGTCTTTAACAAAATATTACAGACAGTAACCATTCGGCCTCTGGCACTGTATATTTTGTGCGGATGCAGCACAACCGTCACGAGGACGAACCCCGTCTATCCCGTGTGGAAGAGAAAGGCCATTAAATGGGATTGTAACTCTGTGTATATGACAGCTGGTTTTGTGGGCCTATATGTGTCCCCTGTTTTGGCCTTTCTAGTACACGTTTAATCATAAAGCACCAGTAACGGACACCTCCTGGGAAGGGTCATGCAGGGAAACGGTCCATGACCCTTAAAAGGTCCTTGTGGGAACAAATACAATGTACAAATTATTTGCGATGTTAAAAATCACACTTCCTGGTTTGCGTTCTGGTTCTTATATATCCCATTTTAATCATTCATGCATCTAATGGTACTCGATATAATGGGGTTTACAGATCAATGCGTCCAAGTTTGTTTGATGTGGTTCTGACATCGGTACGTTCACGCGTGGGCCCCGCTTTCTCCACCGAAATACTGCAGTGAGGCTCAGAGGAGCCCGTGTGAAAGCACGAGCAAGCCAATCAATCTGTTAAACATCCGCGCTTACCAAAATCTCAACGCCTCCGAGACGTGCCCGCACCGTCTCGAGTTTCTGTCCCGCGGGGTTTTATTTTCGTTTCTATTTAAGCACTTTTGGGAACATTTGGGACCCTTGTCCGCTATAGCACCACACCCGTACAGTCTGACCGCCCTCCCTCTGTTTTAATCCGCAACACGGAGGGGCACAACACTCCGCTACGCTTTAAGGAGCGAGAAAGAAAAGGAGAACGGCAGTCCCCGTTATAACGACAAAAACCGAAACGCTCCGATTCTAGGGAGTCCTGCCCAAATAATTATGGCGAGGGTGACTCGAAGGGAGGGGGAATGCAGGCGCAGGGGGACTAAAAGCTGCCACAGTAGTGATTTTAAACAAAATACTGTCATACATGACATCTGAATGTTTAATGGTGCGTTTGCGTCAGTTTGCGTTTTCACAAGCTGGAAAAAAGGCGACGCAATAAAGTTTGCGGCGTTCTCACTCGCCTGTCCCATCCTATGCGTATATTCTACATTTCGGCACAAGCACACTAATGTTATGTTTTCAGCGGCAGGCCAACACCCTCATTTACCTAAGTCAGACATTCTGGTTCTTGTCATGCTGTCCAATTGACCAGTATTATAACTGTTGGTCATGTCGGGCGCGTTAATTGATATTTTCCTGCAGCAATACTGTCCACATCTGCGCGCAGAAAAGATGCTGAGCCGGAGAGACCGCTCTGCGGCAGATGAGTCCAGGTATGAGGCACGCTCAGAACGGGCTATAAACACCTGACAAAAACCAAACACTTACGCGCTAGATAAGAGAAAGTCTACTTACTTTTCCCGCATTAAGAGCGATCCATGTGGATATTGCGTGCCTAAGGATGTTTAAAAGACCCAAGAGAAACTGCGGATGTCGCCATATTGTTGCCGCTATCTTCCTTCCCAGTGCGTGCGGCTAGCCTGCATAATTGATGACTCTCAGCAAATTGTTAGGGAGCGTCTGCAAGTACCCTACTTCCGATTTCCGTAGCGACCAAGGGAACGCTGCAACGTAAGCGAAACCACGTCGGAAGGGAATGTCAGGCAATCAATGTTAGTCTAATTTATTACTTCTTAAAATCGTGTGATCCTCAAACTGTTTAATTGTCTTCACAAGTGTGAAATTGTCTCAGATTTCTCTCTGTAAAAATTGAATTCTAACAGTTAATTAAAACGAATTAAACGAATTAATTCATAGAAAACGAGATTTAGAAAATAGTTTGTTTCTGTACAAATACATTAGAATTAATTATTATGTTTCTATTCCGTTTTTTGGGGGGTGAAAACCTGGGTTCATTTTGGAAGACCACGCTTGTACATGATAGATACATAGCAAACAGTACAAATACACACATTTGTACTTCAAGGGAGAGCAAGAAAATCTACTTTATTTACTCACCCTCATGTCATTCCAAACCATGACTGTGTTTGGGCACTGTCCTTGGTGCTGAAGTTTTTGTGTGTGTGCCATCCAAATGGGGCACGGAGGCATCTTAACATTATAGTGTCTACAGATTTAATAGATATGAACAGAGCATATTTTCATCCGTTTGTGTTGTAAATATGACTAGTTTCCAGACTCTAGTCCTACAAGTACTTCAGGAGCTCAGAGCTTTTAAAGATATTACTGTAAACCTAATCTCATTACGTTATCCTAAGTGACTTTGGAGGGTCTTAGGAATAAGTGGCTGTCTTGAGACGGACAGACAGACAGATTCATTAGAAGTCACCAAAGAATCGTCGACTAAACTATACTGTGACACGAGAGGGGCTGCGCTCTGATTCCTTATACACTGACGCCACCTGTCTGAATATTACATAATACACCCATGTTGATAGGGGAGTCACGTGGAACTCGTAGTAACTCCCCGTTCGTTTATCAAACGTAGCTCTCGGTGTCGCAGATCTGTCGTTAAAAATTGCGTTTAGCATGCAACGCTTGCGTTTCAATCGCTATAATAATTTCTCCGCCGCTGCAGGTAGCGGAGCTGCTCGTACTTTCTTCTACAAACGCGTCTTTCCTGTAATCATGGGTTCTGCAGGAGTCAAAGAGAGTTTGGAAGGAGCAGGACCATAAAATGCTCGGTCCAAACACAAAGACGTGAACGTACTATTTGCCCGTCCAACTATGTATTTGCATACCTTTGTGCACTATTTGAGGAGGCGTGGCTTTGGACAGCGTTCAGCGTTGGGAGGCGGGGTCTTATGCCTTCAATGCTAGCCTCTCCTAATTGCCAATTATTCATATGTTAGTCGTGTCTGTATAAATCTCTGATCGTTTAGTTGACTCAACGAAGATCCTAAAATATTACATTTCAGCTGCTTTTTGAAATCCGCCATGTATGACATCACTTAAACGAATCGAAAGGGAGAATACAAGAAAAAACGCATTCAAAGGCTGGAAAAATATTTATTTAGAGATTCACTTGACCAAAAACAAGCGACACCTTAATTTCGTTCTTTTTGGATGTCCCCTGCTTTGTGAAGTGCAGGCGTAATGCTCCCTGATTCGATGGTCTTGTAACAGCTTCACTTATGAACAGCAGAAATTCACGAGTCTCAACTAAAGTGTGTATATGGCTTACAGACCAGTCAGACATTACGAACACTCCGACTAAAAATGACCATTTCCTTGTTGTTATTACCCTCTCCGTTTCGAATAAGGCTCATTTCGAGTCTTAAACGAGCATACCGCTGTTTCCTGTTCGTAGACTTGGTAAGAAATCTGACCACACCCACTTTAAATTCTGTCCAGTCTCTGTAGAAAATGTTGCAGTAAAATTCAGTAAAACAAAACATGGAATGGGGAATAGCGGAGCATCATAAACGGTGGCGCTAGCGAATAATGCAAAAAAACACTTTCCATACACACGGTCCAAGCGCATACAAGGTAAAAACACGACGCTTTCAACTCTGCATTTCTACTGCAAGCCCAAAAAATATCAGGTGACTCTTAATAAAATTAACATTCAAAATTCCCTAGAAACCAAACGGGTGAAGAGCAAAGCAAGAACTCCCAGTGTAGAGTCGCCAGTACTTGCACAAGATACAAACACAAATATAAACCTCTGTGGACTGCAATATAAAGATGTAATGAAACAAAATGTATCCTTCTTGCATCTATTCTGAAAAAGAGTATTTGTGGTCGTTTCTGGTCAATCGTTCTTAGGCTGTTAGTTAAAAATGAGTTATAAAAACATCTGACAGGATGAGGATTAAATGTATTTCCTGGGCCATAAAGTTCCTGTGTCTGTGTTTGTATTAGCATGTGGGCAGACGGGTCTGCCGGTAAAGTTCCATTAGCGTGATTGGACGATTGTCGCGTTAGCCACTCTTAACACAATACAGGTCCTTCAACGTCTTGAGCTCTTCGATAAGAGTCTTGTTCTGATTCTCCAGCACGGCCACGCGGTTTTCCAGACACTTCACGTACTCCTTTTTCTTTCTGCGACACTCTCTTGCTGCCTCCCTACACGAAGAGATTTGATTTAATCACAAAGCACCATTACAATGCTGATAAACAGCGGCCATTAGCCTCGAACAAATAATGACTTTAAATCTACCCACACGTACGATTCTGTTTGAAAATAATCATCCTGTGATGTTACCAACCGACATCTTGCTAAGCAAACTAATTCTCTTCCATTCAAATACATTCACCTGTTCTTTGCCAGGCGTATCTCTCTCTTCATTTGCGGGTCATCGCTCTTGCCCTGAGAGCTGATAACGGGTGATGTCATGACAACCGTCTGAGGCAGCGACGAGGAAGAGGAGCGGATCTGATACGCCTGCATTTCTCCCCCCGCGCCTACAACACAATATCACAGTCTGTGTGTCCTACACACGCACTAAACCAACAATATAAAGCTGACAATCACATGTATCTATAAAAGTCATAAAAACATTAAATGTAATCTTTGTGCGCTCACCTTGAAGCACCACCTGGTTGCTAGGCAGCAGAATCTGTTGCCCGTCGGCGGTCTGGGCATACTGTAGTATAGTTGGCTGGCTTGGGTTTGAGTTGGGCATGGTGAGAGTCTGCAGGCCTTGCACCCCGTCTGATCCAGCACTAGCCAGCTGCAGAGAGCCATTGGATGAAATGGCAACTGCAAAGCAGCAGCAAATGAAATGGCAAGAAACAAGATTACAAACTGTGCACAAAGATAAATCTTATTTCCGCATTGTGTTCAAACAGAGATGTGCTTTACTTCACACTGTAATCGACACATTGTTTCACAGTAGCTTTAAAGAAGCAATCTGTATTTATTTTTAATTAAAAATAAAAAGTACTTATTGAGCAAGGACATAACAGATTAGTGTTTAAAACGGTCTCCTTAGCCTGATTTTAAATAGCAAATAATTAATAATTATTTATATTATAACAAATTAATAATAATGATTTATAATTTGAGCTGTCGGGTCCTATTTCCCAGAAAATGTCAGTTTGGCTTCATCTGACTAACATTCATAAAAAAAAAGTACATAACGTAAACTGCAATTTTATGTTTCAAACAGAGATGGCGACAGAGAGGCAAAAGTTAAAGATTGCAATTTGTAAATAAGACCATTTATTGTCTTAAAGCAGTTTATTTTGCATGGGTAAATAAACTCATCGCGTGGCTTTTTTGGCTCGTTTGAGTTGTTAACCAATTTAAAGCTTGCGCCGCCATTTTCTTAATTTCTGTTGCAAAATGATTGCCTCCATAATAGACGTTTCATTCTCTCCAAAACCCATTAGATTTATACAGCAGGTCTTACTGTACTGGCCAGTGCTTGTCTGGTATATGGGAGTGGGGAGCGAGACACTCGTTATAGCCGAGGCGGCGGAGCTTTCCTCATTTTCCTCATTCTGAGTCGCCAATTCCTCCGCTGACAGATCGTTTAGAATCTTCCTGAAGCGTCAAAAGGAACAGAAAGTTTTAGCGTAACGCTCACATTCCATATTTCTGGTGCCATAATCTGAAGTTCTACCAAATTTGCTTGTCACTCCTCAATTACTAACAGATGTTCTGTAATTTAATTATGTAAACAATGTATGTGTAAGCATGTATATCTGAAACCAAGTGCAACAGTAGTGTTCTCAAACAAAACAAATATATTCAATATATTCATCTCCATATAGAGAATATCTTTTAGCAGTAATGTACGAACCTTTTAGGACCCTTAGATGTCCCGTGATTTCTGGTAGAAGACAAAGCATCTTAAGAAGTCATAAGTAAACCCTTTTTAATGGTGATTGGAGTAATTCTTCTGACACTGGCTCAGTCAGTCAATCCATTGTCTGTGATTCAAGCTGGGCTACTTAGTTGCCAAATTCACGATGAAGTACTACACTACCCACAATCCTACAGCAGAATCCACCAATTAGAACACTCGCTGCTGAATTGAAAACAGGAAGTGCCGCAATACCTGTAGGATGGGCGCCGAGCCAAGATCTCTCTCGTCTTCTGTTTCGAGGATCCACTGTCGGATGATTCCTGAGAATCATCGCTGTCCGATCCCGGATCCTAACAGGAAATACAGTGAAATCAGAGGAAAACATGGGCTTGAATTCCGTGATTCTTGGATAAAAACAAAGAACGGCGAGTTAAATGTTACCATACCTGTGATTGTGCTGGTGGAGACTGGATAACCGATGACTGAGCTGACTGAATCACACCCTGCACCTGGAACTGACCGCTGGGCAGCTGAACAACAGCCACCTGAGAGCCACCCAAAGACATCTATACACGACACATGCCATGGTGATATTAAAACAATGCACAAAGTCATTATCTGCCAAATCTGGAAATGACATTATTACACAGGCAACACGCACATTCATTACAAATGCTTGACGGAAGGTTTAATGGCTTAAAGGGACAGTTCATCATTTACTCACCCTTATGTCATTCCAAACCTATGACACTCTTCAGCGGAACACAAAAACCTATTTTAAGAAATAGCTCAGTGGTTTTGTGTCCGTACAACGAGAGTCAAAGGGTGGCAGTGTTTCTTGGCATTTCACTATATCTTCTTTTCTGTTCCTCAGAAGCATAAAAGTCGCACAGGTTTGGAATGACGATGAGGGCGAGTAAATGACGGAAGAATTTTCATTTTTGGATGAACTGTTCCTTTTATACAATAAAATCATTAAAGCATTGTAGCCGTACAAACGTGTAGCCATGTAAATGTGAAAGGTACATACAAACACATCTATTAAATATATAATATATATATATTAAATCTATATATTAAATGCACACAGCTCAACGGTACCTGTGCTATCTGTGAGGCAGTAATAGTTGTAGGGATGGTAATAGTTTGGGACTCATTACTGTTATTCTGTTGAACCTCCTCCATTGCCACCTGCAAACACAGAGGAGATTTTAAGATTAATTCTTAACGCAACTGTAACGTATTCCATAATGTGTTTATATTTACAGTTAACTTAAGGTATTAGCTTAAATTATTGTTTATCGTTCATATAATGTAAACTGTTAGTTATTCATCTGTTCTCTTATGTGTGTGAATACGGAGCGCTGAGTGTGTATTCGTTTGGTGAGTCTTTATACAGGCTATGAGTCAAGAATCTTCCTTCAGTCACTGTTTCCATGTTCCCCAGTACTGAGTCAGTCTCTCTCAGCTCCAGCACACGCTTTCAATGTCCTTGCAGCTTGTTTTCTTTAAAACGTTGTGTAATTTTCTCTGCTCGTTTATGATCTGATCCCGGTGCAGCCCAAAAAGGAGGAAAATTAAGTGCCGCAGGGATTACAAATAGACTAAATAAAACCAAATACTAATGCAAAATAAATCAGAAAGAGCTACTTAGCCTAAAAAACAGCAGAGGGGAAAATATTACAAATCAATGTGTCGTGGATGGAGCTGATTTGTGTCATTATAAACAGCACTTCATGCAAAACCGGATGCTAAAACGCCCATTAACAACCTACATTTTCCTAAATATAAAAAAACTATCGAACTAATTTCGATATAGTGTTTTTACTGTAATAACAATGTAAGCTGTATGCACCTGTTGATTGACGCTTTTAAAATAATATTAGCTCTAAACATTACTTATCAAAACAAAACAAAATATGGCTTTAGCAGCTAACTGGCTAAGCAAAACACACAGCTGTTTTGCAGTGTATTTCATGTGATTTCTGTCACAGTATAACATATTCGCACGGTTTTTATACCACCTCTCGTCTATAATGCACAGAAACACCATCACAACAGGTAAATCGTTTATTTAGGCAGTTTGTAAATACGTTTGCGAAAGTCAATGCGTTAAAGTCGTCTTTCCCCGAGAGATACTGGTTAAAAGCGCAGCTCTGACTAAACCAAACCGCTCGTGAGTTTTCGACCTCGGCGGTGTGTTATGAAGCCCGTGGGCGACTTTATGTCGCGCCGTGCATAAACTTCCAGGCCAGTCACTGGCACGCAAGTGCCCGCGTCAATAGACGTCAGCGATACGGGGAGCCATTAAAACACCTTCCCGTAAGACGAGCGCTACAAGCGAGCGGACGGGCGCCATGACTCCAGCGACGGCACGGCAGAAGAGGAAGCGCACGAACGCAAATCTTACCTTCAGTTCGCTCGATCTGCTCCTGGAAACAACGATGCGGTGTTGATAGACGCCAGTATTCAAAATATGCGCCGAAAAGTAAGTGAATTAATGATGCACGGAATAAACCAGGGCGGTTTCCATTGAAAAACCTGGATGGCTTCGGGTATTTTTTCCCTACAGGCCGCGATAAGCACCGCCCTCTAGAAGGACGTGTTACGTCATCATGCTTTAAGCCTTGTGATTGGTCAACAGGATTTAAACGCAGAGGGCTCCCGGGGCATGAATGAAACCGAGCCGTGCGTTTACAAGCGTCAGATTCAGTCGTTCACTGTCAATGAAAGCACCGTTGTGAAAACACCGAAACCTCATCAGAGATGCAAAATAAAAGACTTTTATTGTTTTTCGTGTTTCTCATTGAAGTACAAAACAGTAACGGTAACCAATGTACAAAAAAAAGCAACAGATGTGAACTGACAGGTTTGCTTGCATAATCACGACTTTAAGTGAAGTCCTTGAACGACTAAAACGACGAAATTTCATGTTTTTTTGGAAACGTGTAACTGTCGTACTGCTGTTACTATTAATGAGTATTAAACAAAAACTGGAAAAAGTAACAGGCGTTATCTAAACAATAAAGTCATGTTTGTGTTGCATTTGTTGTGTTTCCATCACATTGTCCCTTAATAGGGTGTATGTGTGTATGCCAACTGTGTACTTCAAAATGTGTTTGCATAGTGTGTAAAACATTTTGGTTCCAGCCTAAAGCTGGCGTCTCAGAATTTCAACAAACAGAACTGATTATGTCTTATTTCCTGTTCTTTCCACTATTAAGATGAAAATAACTAAAACTGTTTTCTTTAAAGAAAAAGCATTACAAACATTAAAGTGAATATATACGATTTCCTCTCTGTCCTGGAAAGCATTATTTCCCTGAATCCCCCATGATAAAGCTCATTAACTCACTTGTGCTTGCACAAAATCTCAGCTTTGACACCGTTACAAGAGTGAAAATGAGAGAATACAGTTTATGACAGCGTATCAGATTTGGAAAAAATGTTTGAAATGATCATGAGCCCAACAATTTCACCTTTGTTCTCACAGTTACAAACAGGCTGTTAGCATGTAACTGTGAAGTACAAACACTTTTGCTAGTGTGCCACTCCAAACACACAAACGCACACGCAACCCTATTTTACAGAACCGGTCAGGCTAACATACTGTGATGATCAATGGTGTGAGGACTTTGGAAACAGTCTCTTGCGAGCCGCCACCCCAGCTAACAGGAAACATTTTCTAAAGGTTTGCTCAAAGTTATCACTTTAGTAGAACTTTTGAACCTATATAAATGTTATTTTGAAGTTGTAACAAAACATTACAGAATAAAAACGTTTGAGTAACGTTCTTAACCAAGCAAGAATGTTACTAGAACATTCAAAATAACATTTTTAACGTTTTTGTTACTAATGGAAATGTTAGGGAAACGTTCTTACAGCCTAACAATTGTTAGCTGGGACAGTGCTCGACGTTATCATGCTTACATCATATAGACTATACTGTACATACAAGAGTTCTGTAGAATGTCAAACTGAATTTTAAATAGAAATGACAGATCTAAAAACAGGCTTCAACCATCACATTTCTTAACCATAAAAGAACAAACAGAATTGGAAGAAGCTATTTACAATAAATTTCAAACTTTAGACCCCCTGTTAGTGACAGCAGCTCATATTTTATATTCATCCAAAAATCAGACAGAATACAGCAACTAACATACAGTACAGTAGAAGTTTATCATCTGTAAACAAGCAATTATTTACAATTATTTATGGTTTACAAGAAGTTACAGAGTCATTCCTGGTAAAAAAAATGTCTATAATACAGCAGACAGCAACAGTCCTTCAAAGATCCTTTAGCCATGTGTGTAAAATCTGTGCCTTTGTACAGTTTGATGCTTATGAGGGCTTAGCTTGCACAGTCGTGTTTTATTTTACAGTTATTTTGCTTTATTGTACAGATGCCAGATTTATTTGCCATTTAGAGGTTTAAATGGCTTTTCCTGATGTGTAGAAGCACCATTATGTGAGAGCAAAAATATACCTCAGTTTGTGAGGCACAGAGCTATACCTCAGTTTGTGAGGCACAGAGCTATACCTCAGTTTGTGAGGCACAGAGCTATACCTCAGTTTGTGAGGCACAGAACTATACCTCAGTTTGTGTTTGGTTTGTGATGAGGTTTAGAGTTGAATTCAGAGTAAATATATATGAGTGTGTTGTTCTTGTAGTTTGCACCCAATAACAGTATGAGGGGAGGGGACAGCTAGTGTGATCTGTAAATGCAGCTGCTGAGGTTATATTGGGCATCGGAGTCCCAGCAATGTGTATTTATGTGCCTGCATCTCTCTGCTGTTTTGTGTTTGTCAAAAGCTACCCAGTAATGCAAGTAAACATTACATAAAGACTAACCATGCCCTTCTGCTTGTCAGAGCAGTTACTGAATATATTTGTGTTTAAAGTGCATAAAGGATAATGAAAAAAATCAGGAATGCATTTACATGCTGAACTGTACGAGCTGAGAAAATGATTGAATTGAAAATTGCGTTTTTCATTATTTTTCAAGTTTTTTTCTCACCTTCAGTGCTTGACCTCAACAGTGTACGTTTAAGTGTAACATTGTAATCTTCCTTTTGAAATGTCACTTTCACATTTTCGTTATGAAAATAAAATGCATTACAGCTTTTATGACGTTCACAGTATAAATATCTCCTAATTGATACTAATTTTATATTCTGGGTAAAACGAATCGATTTAAAGCTGGCTGTGTACATCCAGCCAGCTGAACACAAAAAGACGAGTAAATTCAGTCTTGGGTATTCTACTGCAACTTTTCTAGCACACGCAAAAACTGTTCAACATACGGAATCGCTCGAATTTGAAACAAAGTAGTAAGATTTAACGGAATATGTTAGTACTCCAAATCTGAGCCTAATCTATTTATCAGAATGGCTGTTTACATTAAAGCTATTCTGATCTGCAGGACAAACTGCAGTCTCTGTGGCATTAGTTAAATCCTTCGCCAAAAGAGATTGTGGCTTCAACACAGGGATTAAATGGCCCTTCTTATGAGTAGGGGTAATGGTAAAAATACTGGGTTTTAACCTGGGTAAGGGCGTTCTTTACATTACAGCATTACGAAGATGTTCTGTTACCATCTTGTCCTTGAGCAAGGCACTTTCCCCCGGGTGTCTCTATAGGGACGGTCCCTGCAGTACAGATACAGTAAGGATGTTAGAGTATCTACAGTGTCCCGCAAATGTCATTTTACAGCCCCGTAACATACAGCACCATAGACGGTTGTTCAGTTGCCGATCAGTTCTATGGATATATAATTAGGATCAATAAAAATGTACAAACTGAGGCTTTAAGCTATTTTTTTTTTAAAAAGCACTAGCTAGACACGGCTTAAACAGACGTGTGTTTCAAAAGAAGGAAACAGCTGCGGCCTAAAGTGATTCAAGTAAATTTAAATCTTGGTCTGCTGGACTGTGTGTATGGCATTTTGAGGGGAGCTGGGGATTGTGGGAAATATCCCTCCACCAGTACAGTCATCTTGAATATGTCTCGGTTAATTAACCCCTTATTTATTCCATTGCACTTCTCTGGTAGGTCATTGGCTTGCCCATAACCTGCCTTACATGTTGTATGCTACGTAAATAGGGTCCAACTGATCGGCCAGGAAAGAGTCTCTCAAGTGCATTCTCTGCTTCTCCCCTCTGGAGTTTATAGGGATGACCCCTGGGTCAACAATAACCACCACGCCCACAATGAGATGGTGCTCCTCTAATACCACATTGGTGACCAGAGGAACCAGATCTAAGGCATCCTGCTCTAAGCCACAGAGCTCAGCCACCACCACCAGAAGATTTGTCCAGGTGAACACGGCGCTAAAGAGGAAGTAAAAGTGGTAGTATGACTGCAAAATTAAAATTAAACACACATGACGGTATGTATCTAAATACTCACATTACATAGATTTGGTTAAATAAAGGAACTACAAAAATAAAGTGGCTACAAAGTGACCCAAACGCCTACCCTGCAACTGAAGAAAAACAGCATGTGTTCTATGAATGTATTTTTTACTATTCATGAGCTTCAAAATCTCGGGCACCATTCACTGCCATTATAAAGCTGGGAGGGGTCAGAATGTTATTTAGTATAACTCCGTTTGTGTTCGGCTGAAAAAAGAACGCCATACCTAGAATGGCATAAGGGGGAGTAAATTATGAGGGAATTTTCATTTTTGGTCTGAACTGCTTTAATGTCACCTAGGAAGATTTTTTTCTTCTTTTTTGTCCCCAGCTAAAGCTAAGCACACACACACACATATTTTACCTCTCGCCGATGCTACGGTGAGCACGTGACACACTGGTCTCAATGTCAATCGGATGGTATCTCAAACCTCTCAATTCTAACGTTTCATCCAGAGAGCCCACCACGAACAGGGCGTCATGGCGATCTGAACAACAGTGTTATAAGCAGTAAGATTAAGCACAATTAAGAACATGCATTCAGTGTGTCATAACAACATACATTCTACTGTATATTAAAAGAATCAGTATTCTAATGCAGCAGTCTTTCATGAGTACCATGCTTATCTCTCAGTTCTGATTTTCTTATCTCTTACCTCCACTGGAGTCGGTGAGTTCGGTTCTCTTGACAAAGCCCAGGTATCCGGTTCTGGCCCAGAGTGTTTGTGGATCTCCAAAGCTCAGCTTGGTGTTGAAATGATCCGCCTGGAGATTTTCCTCTCCGTATATCGTGTAGTATCCCGATGCATTGTGGGGACTGTTCACCCAAATCTGAGAAAGAGAGACAGTGTGTGGTACAACTGTGTTTCTTAACCTTTCCCGGTACATCCACCCCTGGTTGGAATCACTTCACTGCAGCATATGGAAAAACAAAGAAGTGCCATTATTATTGTTAACACACAGACGCACCTCTCCCAGGTGAGAATCCCCTAGCGGTCCTCTTGTTTCTGGATTCACTATGATCACTCGCACACCGGGAAGAATCTGGAGGAGGAAGCAGACAAAGTCTTGTGAATATTTTCAATATGTTCCAATGACTGAACTTGATCAAGTCATTACAGATACTTACCGTTCCAGATTCCATCAGAGGAAGAGACTGCGGTGCTCCTCGCTCCACTAACCTCACCCTACAACACAGATCCTCCATCATCAACCTTCATCATCACCTTTATCATCACCTCCATCATCATCTCCATCATCACCTCCATTGTTACCACCATCATCACCTTCATCATCACCTCCACCATCACCATCTCCATTATTACCGCCATCATCACCTCCATCATCATCTCCATCATCACCTCCACCATCACCTCCATCATCATCTCCATCATCACCTCCATCATCACCTCCATCATCACCTCCTTCGTTACCGCCATCATCACCTCCATCATCATCTCCATCATCATCTCCATCATCACCTCCATCATCAATGTTACACAGTATAGAAACTCTAGATCAAAATATCTCAACCAGGGCGACGAGGCCCACCAGAGGACCTCAACAATCATTGAAGGAGGCCTCAGGATTTTTATTCTTTTCGTACTGTTAGGGTCATTTTTATAATGAATATAAATATTCCTCGTTATGCGAACCTCTGGAATATTTAATTAGGAAGAAAGAGTGAGTACA
>JAZGTJ010000224.1:0-156206 GCA_036877575.1 Botia almorhae | reverse complement strand
AAAGGTTAAGAACTGCTGATTTAGATTACGACATTCTGAAATTCATGTTTATTTTTCGCTCAGACTGTTATACTGCTCATAGAATTTGTAATGAAGTTGTTTTTGGTTTTGAATATAACGAAAGATGAATTTTTGTAGTATTGTATATGTTTTAGTTTATATCATACCTGTCATGTCGAAGAGACTTCATGTCCACATATACAGTTGAGGGGTCTGGTCCCGTAGTACCCTGTAATAAACAAAACCAACACACATACAGATCAGCTGTATTAGCTATTGGAGATTTTATAAAAGATGATTCTGTATGATTTATAAGATTGATATAATTCACTTCACCTGTAGGCAGATGGCTAGATTGACTCTCGACCCAAATGCGGTGCTGACAGCCCGTGTGGAGAGTCCGATGTCTTTAAACAGTTTGGAGAAGGAGTGTGTGAGAGCCAACCGTGGGCGCTCCTCAGCGATCACCACACAGCTCCGCACACACGACAGATTTATGCCACGTGCCTGTAGTCAAACAGATTCAAGAAAAGTAAGTCAAGAATATTACTGGGTAAAACACACCAAAAGCTAAACACAGAGTAATCAGAGTTGAGCTGTCTGGTAACAGCGCCCCTTGTGGTCATTTTAGGAATTGTACTTTTGACCAGTATGTGGCATTGTAATCAAATTTATGTGGACTGTGACATCATGTTCCATGATGAAATATAAAACTATTGCTAAGAGATGACAAACTGTAGGATGACAAAAAGTTCTGTTATATAAAAAGCTTTTAAAGGGATGGTTCATCCAAAATGTACAATTCTTTTATCATTTACTCATCTTCATGTCATTCCAAACATGTTTGACTTTTTTGACTCTGAGGAACATAAACAAAGATATTTTGAAGTATGCTGGTAACCAAACAACAGTGGCACCCATTGACTTCCATTATATAGACACAAAACCCCTGAGACATTTCTCAAAATATCTTTTGTGTTCAACAGAAGAGAAAAAGTCATAAAGGTTTGGCATGACATTAAGGTAAATTATGGAAAATCTTTCGATTTTTTGGGAAACTGTTCCTTTAATAACTTTTGTTTAAAGGACAGCTAACTCAGAACAGCAAATTGCAAACTTTTTTGCATGATTATTAGTTTGATATATACTGTATGTGTGAGTGACTGTACCTTCAGCATATCTGTCTGTCCGCCCAGGCCCTTGGTGCAGAGCTCCATGACAGAATAAGAGCAGAAGGTGTCTCTAATACGATACTGACTCAGTGTGCTCAGCCACAGGGCCAGTGAGCTCTCCAGCTCCATAGGAGGAATCAGGATAGACTGGTGACCGGAGTACACACTACACAACACAGACACACTCATAACCATGAGAGGCGTGACATGACAAATTAGTGAGTCACTTTCATGAGTCAATTGTACGTGACTGTTTCTGTGCATCCATCTGTTACCTCGCGAGGCACCAGAGCACAAACCCAAGTCCACAGTACGGGTCGAGGCAGATGGCGATCTGGCGCGAGGAATACAGCTCGCACTGAAGCTTTATAGAGCGACACAGAGCGCTCACCGCCGCGTGAGAGATCTGAAAAACATACGATCACAGAGCGAAATCTCAAACGTACCGTATAACCGAGACCGCAAAGAGCCAATTAAAAGCCCATACAGGTAAACGTCTCCGATTGGTCAGTTTTTCAATGACCCAGGTACAAAAGACCAATCAAACCTGACCGAGACAATAATAATGAAACATTCACTGAGACACTGTCAAAATGATCCATCAGCCTCACCTTCACCCCGGTCAGCATGCCTGTGGTCGACACACTGAAGTCCAGGTAAGCGATTGTGTCAGCATTTGGTGGTTTGTAGATTGTGGGGGGTCGTTTGCGAGGCAAATCATCTGCGAAAAACATACATTTTGTATCGACCATAATGACTCATTACATAAGTGACTTACTAGCACGTTTTCTCTGTCCAGCTTTTATATCGATCACACTGTCCTAGAAATCATAAAGACAGAGCTGCTCCGTATACTGCATCATATATAAGCTCAGTTAGCAGATTCTATATGTTAATTTCCTGCTTATAATTTGTACTTTAACACTATATCTGTGTTATTTTCATCAAATGGTGTCGTTACTGACAGTAGAATTAACACATAGAGATAATGAAGCCTGAGTGAGTGTGTGTTACCCGTGTCTATTATAATGGGCCAGGTCTTAATGTTGACTATGGCTGCTGCTTCTTTAGATCTGAGGGTCCTCATTAATACCTGAGGGGTGAGAATGCAGGCGGCCTTACTGACCTAGAAGTGAACCAAGCAGTGGTTTCGTTAGATGAACTGCGGTTATATAATATGTATAATCTATAGCAAATATAACTGTATAGACAACAATACACGCGTCAATGAAAGACGTCATTTAACAGACAAGCGCAGACTCACGTCGATGATCATGCGGACGGTGGGCAGAGTGGCGGAGAGGTTCTGAGGATGCGGTGGTCTCACGGTGACGGGAACACAACCAGCGTACAGACAGCCGTAAAACGCCGCGATCAGATCTATACCTGCACACACGGAGAGTCCCCACGGAATCCATTAGCTTGAATATAGTACAGTATAGCATAACATAGTACAGTGTAGTGTAGTACAGTACCGTTTAGTACGGTATACTAGTACAGTATAGTGTAGTGTGGTACAGTACCGTATAGTACGGTATACTAGTACAGTATAGTGTAGTGTGGTACAGTACCGTATAGTACGGTATACTAGTACAGTATAGTGTAGTGTGGTACAGTACCGTATAGTACGGTATACTAGTACAGTATAGTGTAGTGTGGTACAGTATAGTGTAGTGTGGTACAGTACCGTATAGTACGGTATACTAGTACAGGTTAGTGTAGTGTGGTACAGTACCGTATAGTACGGTATACTAGTACAGTATAGTGTAGTGTGGTACAGTATAGTGTAGTGTGGTACAGTACCGTATAGTACGGTATACTAGTACAGGTTAGTGTAGTGTGGTACAGTACCGTATAGTACGGTATACTAGTACAGTATAGTGTAGTGTGGTACAGTATAGTGTAGTGTGGTACAGTATACTAGTACAGTATAGTGTAGTGTGGTACAGTACCGTATAGTACGGTATACTAGTACAGTATAGTGTAGTGTGGTACAGTATAGTGTAGTGTGGTACAGTATACTAGTACAGTATAGTGTAGTGTGGTACAGTACCGTATAGTACGGTATACTAGTACAGTATAGTGTAGTGTGGTACAGTATAGTGTAGTGTGGTACAGTACCGTATAGTACAGTATACTAGTACAGTATAGTGTAGCATAGCTTGTAATACAGTACAATCAGAACTGGTGTAGTCTACTCCAGTATGATATTTATTACACACTGGACATTGGGGATCAGTAAGAACAGTGATGTGCATGCATGTTCTTCACCTGGTGGATACAGAAGCACCACATTCTCTCCGATGTTGATGCCACTTCTCTCCATGAGAGCAGCTGCAATCTTCTCTGCTCGTTTATGAAGCTGAATGCATGTAGCTGTACACACGGCCACTCCCTGGAGAGAGAGAGAGAGAGAGACACACACACAAATATAGCTCATTACACACCAACAAATCAATTAAATATGGTCAATCGGTTTGATTTTAGTCTACTTTTTTATTAGTGTGTATGTGTGTGTGTGTGTGTGTGTGTGTTTGTGTGTGTGTTATACCTTTGCATTTAAAAGCACATAGAGCGTGTGGTCGGGGTCTGTTTGAGCTCTCCAGTGTAAAGCCTCTGTGAGGTACTGATGCTGAGAAATACACATCATGTGACCATGACATTATTATCAACAAAATACTACAGCATCAAAATGTACTGACATACATACCCAACTAACAGGGAACGTTTGTTTAACATTTTCTAAAAGTTCTATTAAAGTTACCCAAAAATTGCAATAACATTACTAGAACAGTTTTTAATGCTATATATAATGATTATATAATATATATATATATATATAGCAAATTGTGGCAATGACCTCAGCACTTACCATCATCGTAGGCCACATGCACAGCTGGATCCGCACGCAAGCATTAAAACACCACACAACACATTTCAAGCAAACAGCTTCACTGTTCATTGCATGTCTCAATGGATTACTGACTTCAGTGTTGCAGGGTGTGACCTCACCTTTCTGACCAGGTCCTGGTCCTCAATCAGGCCCAGATCTCGGCCTGTAGCCTGTGCGATTCTCTTCCCAGCAACCAAATTACCCACCATGATGGAAGCAGGGCCGACGCCGACTACAAAAGCATTTTACCGTCAACAATAAAATCAGGTTCACACATACACCTGGATAACATCTGGGATGCAAGTATACATGCCTGGTTGTTTTTGACGTGGTTTGGGCATGTTGGTGACGCAGGTGTGGGGGCACATGAGGATGTTGCATGGGTGCAGCGCCCCCTCTAGGAAGAGCTGTTTAGTGTCAGAGATGTGAATGCCGCCCAGGGGAGTTTTGGGTAGAGTGTTGGCAGGAACCAGAGCAAGACAATAGAGTCCCACCTGATGAATACTGTCAATGGCCTAAAGTCAAGAAACAAAACACAAAGCTAATATTAAAGCTAGTAGGCAATTTCGCAACTAGCAATAGTAAGCTAGCTTTGTATAGGCTAGCTCCGTACAGAGTGCTCTCTGAAAGCCACGCCTTCTCCAACATACGTGAACGCGGTGTGCAGCGGTATGCAAATACAGGCAAGTGAAACATCCTATCATTGCATTTGTAGGCTCTATCTATCTATCTGTCAATAAAATAAAATATTGCAGATAGAAATGAAAAGGTAATAATTGTATTCTGGTCATGGTTTTAAAGAGTGTACCTGCAGAACCCTGCTCATCCACTGAAAGCTGTCCTCCTCACTGGCATCAGGTCTCTGCTCTGCTACGATTACTATCCTCTCATCAAAAAACACAGTCACAGAGAACACAGCGATCCTACACACACACACACACACACACACACTCACACTTGTTTCTATGCCTTTCCATAGACATAATGACTTTTATACTGTACAGACTATATACTCTATCCCCTAACCCTCACCCTAAACCTTCTTTTTACATTTAAAACAAGCATCATTTAGTATGTTTCATAACCAGTTTCCCTCATGGGGACTGCTGGCTTGTCCTCACAAGGTAGAAGTGTGTGACTTTTACCATCCTTGTGGGTACATGTGGTCCACAGTGGTAGAAAAACGTACACACACACAACACGCTCGCACACTCTTCAGATTAAAAATGACCTTCATTAAAACAAACCGAGCCATAATCACACAAAAACACTGAATGACTTATCACGAAAACATAAACACCCACAAGCGCTAAGTCAAAATGGGCTGCGTTTCAAAAACTAGTGGGCTGCCTAGACGGGCATCATGGGCACGTTTAAATTGAATGATCAAAATGAATGCGCACACTGTGATGACACAATTCTGTCTAGGTAGGCAGCCCGCTATGATTTGAGACTCAGCCGTGACATATTAGGGCCACACTGATTTTTGTAGCTAAGCAGGAGGTACACACAAATACCCTTACCTGCCTCTGTAGACAGTCTTAACTGGTTCCACCGCGAGCGCCGTCGCTACCAGATCATCAGCATTGTGACGTCGACCGCTAACCATGAGCAAACCCTCGTTCTTACCCACCACAAATATCAGACTCCCCTAAACAAAGACATTTTCCTGCATGATATCCCAGCTTACAATATTAGGTTGTAAAAACGTTTGAGAGAATGTTAGCCAATGTTCTGAGAAAATTCGCTATAAACTGGGTTAGCCATGATTTTACGCCATGAGACAAATTCTAGAGATCGCTAAAGATTTATCTTACACAATTTAACAATCGTTAGTAACTGTGTTTATTTTCTTGTCTGATTTACTTACCGGTCCGACAAACCCCAATAATCCTGATCGCACAAACGGGATTTCACCAATGGGAGCGCCGCTAGCGTTTACTGGAATCACCTGTGAAGTTTAAAGAACTTTGAACAATTGTTTGTGTAATTTAGCAGGAAGTGACATCACTGAGTGCGTGTATGTGAGTGATGATTATTGCCGCACCTCAAAGGTGTTTTTGGTAACCCCGGACAGGCCGTAGTACATGGTTCCGCCGGCGCGAGAATTCACAACAATCTCTCCGATCTCATCCGTCTTGCACAACATGGGCGGCCCGTCCGGTTTCACTAAGCACATTAATGCTGCAACACAACACACGGACTTGACCTTAATACTGTTATATTGATTATACTGTTTCAAAGTGTGCTGTAATGTACTGGTGATGTTTCTGTAGCTTAACTGATAGCAACACTAAGGTTGTGGGTTCGAATACAAGAAAACACATATACTGATAAAAGGTATAGCTGTAATACAGTTTTATATATATACCATGGTACTAAATTTTTACCATATTTACACACCAAGTACGATGATACTTTAAGAACTGTAATAATATAGCAAGTAAAAACAATGGTTTTGCCAAGGTACATTTAATAACACATGTTGAATCCAGGGTTTATGAACGCATAAAGATTAAAGATTCTTTGGATCACCAGGTTGGTAAAACTGCACCTGGTTTATTGGCGGTAAGAAGCATTATTAGCACACACACATACACACACACACACACACCTCCAGGCATGACATGTCCCACGTCCTGAACAGTGAGAGCTGAGTTTTTGTCTTCAGTGTTGACCCTGATGACCCCGTGACTCAGACCGGTCATGGACAGGATGGCTCTCGCTGGCAGAGGAGCTCCAGGCACACCGGGCCTGAAAAGACAGGCAATGTTTTTCGAGTCAAATTTAATTCACAGATTTACCAAAAACGACATAAGATTTTTAACCTTTTTAGAAGATGAAAACGGCTCAAACTGAAGAAAATGTCAGTGTTTCTGTCGCTCAGCTGGTAGAGCATTGCGCTAACAGTGCAAAGATTGCGGGTACGATTGCCAGGGGAACACATGCTGAGAAATGTGTAGCGTGAATGCACTGTCGCTTTGGATTATAGAATCACTTTAACCAATAACTAAGCTTTAAATGACTTATTATTTGTATAGATTGTATAGATCTGTGTGTACTACAGGGTGTCAAAATTGTCTGATTCCACTGACAAAACTACACATAAAAATACAAATTAAAAAATGTGTTCTTTTTTTAGGAAATCCTTTTTTTACAGGAAACAATGTAAGGATTAAAAATGTTTTAGAAATCATATACCTGCGTATGGCGATCGTCATGGCCTCGGGTGATGTAGCGCACGGACAGATGACCTCCGGCTTCAGGCCATGAGCCTGGAATACATTCAAAAATGCATCGCACGATGAGACTGACCCTGAATCAGAAAAAAGAAGATAAAGAGAAGCCAAAAGGGTGAAATCGCTAAATCAAAAGCAGCATGAATTCCACACAATTGCATTTCCCATGATTCATTGCAGGAGGCCTGTGTGTAACTCACAGGGATTGGCTCCGTCAGCTACGATCAGCATCCGCAAGGAGGCCAAACTGGTTTCTCTCTGTTCTCTGTGAGCCATCATCGCCCAATGCAGGTCCCGGCACTTCACCAGGGCCAGCCGCGCTACACGAGCACAGACGTTTGTCAGACCAAAGATACTGTGTGTGGCAGACACAGAAATCCCTTTAGTCATGTGAGTGTGTGTCTTACCTTTGTGTATGTGAACTCGTTGAACCCAGGAGAGCGGACAGGCCTTCATTACTGCATATGGAACACTGATGGTGTGGATTCGATTCATCACACTCTGAAACACACACACACAGATGTTACCGCATGAAGTCTTATGTTTAGAACCACTAACATTCTTTGCATGATGACATCATTTTTATGACAATCAAACTTCCCCCTTCCAATTTTTTAGTGGCCCATATAAATTACTGTAATGTAATGTAAAACAACCCAGCTAAAGAATAGAATCTTAGAATGCTGGAGAACGTTCTCTCAAAATCTTTATTTTAAAGGTTTTATTTTACTTACGCCAAATGTCTTTCTTTTAATCGTTTGGTTTTGGAATAAAATGTTACCTGCTTATTTCTTTGTGAGGTTCCCTCTATTATCATTCAAATCAACCCAATCGCACAAGCTTTAATCGAATCAAAACAAAGTGTATTCTGAACCCACAGTTATGGTGTTTACATTGGTATCTGTGGCATCAGAACTTATCTGCTCTTGTCACTGACCGTGAGAACTCCGTGCCACAGCCCCATGTCTTTCTTAAAGTCCAGAACATTCACCAGCGTCTCCCCTGCGGACAGATGAATGTAGTTCAATCTTTGGCTGTGCTATGAAGCTGCATCACTTTGCTTGTTATTTGATTTGGTGTAGCCGCAATAAGAGGATGGTGTTGCCGTGGCAACAGAATCCCTCACCCTCGCAGTAGTTACAGGCCTGAGAGAGCGCCTGGCAATGTGTTAACATGGCGACCTTCGAAATCGCGACACCCATCACCGTGCCTTCTTTACTGGCCTTATACTGCACGAGAGAAAGACAGTTACACACGCCAAAGACAGAGGATGTGACTAGATGTTATATAGAATGAGGCTCTCCATTCATTTATCGTTGTTTTAATTATATATTAAAAAATAAGGATCATAATCTATAGATGTAGACACTGGTCATATTATAGACTCATTTTAAAGTTAACCTTTGTACGAGCAAAATTACCGGTAACAATTCCACTCAATGTTCTGTTTATATTTAACGTAACACACAAATAACGCATCATTTTACCTCTATGTACGCTGTGTCCGTATTGGCTGTCGGTATATGTGGCTGCCAGTCTTTTGAAGGCTTGGTGAGGTATTTGGAATCCGTCACCACCCACTTTAACCTGGGCCAGCCTATCAGAAAGTAGATTCATCACATATTAAAATCACACGCGTTAGAAACCTGACGGATCAGTGATATGTGTGTGAAAAGAATCTGACCTTTAAACTGTAATATTTCTCCAGTTGGGGTCTTGGGTAAACCCTTCAAACAGATCTCACTGGTCAGAGCGAGACCCACGCCACAGCTGCCTAACAAAAACCCAACCTGACTGCTCCCAGCATCCTGTAATCACACACACACACACACACACACAAAGCAATGAGACTCGTTATCTCTCTGTTTAGATGTGTAAGGGGTGTAGAGGTCATCATTGGTGGTACGGTAAATATTTTTGACCTTCCGTGACAGTGGGACTTCAATGGGCACTGGAATTACTTCAGCCAACAAACAGCCGTAAAACGCAACCCAGAACATTCCAGGGTCACTGTTAGGATACACCAGCGCGACCTGGGGGAATATCACGACATTACCCGGCTAACAGTTTTAGCTTGTAAGATCACTCAAGAACTTTCCAACCAAAATGTTAAAAATGTTCCTTTTAAAATTTAAAAAATGTTAAAAATGTCATTATATAAACATTATTCAAACTTTTTAAATCTGCTATACTTTTAAAATGTTCCACTAACAACTTAAAAATAAAGTTTTGGATATATGATGTATAAGGTTAAAAAGTTCTACTGTAACTACAAGAACGTTTTATGATAACTTGGAGAGAACTTTTAGAGAATGTTAGTCAACGTTCCGAGAACATTCCCTGTTAGCTGGGCACTCACTATATATTGCTTCATCACAGTGGGAAGTTTATGTTCTGTTAGCACTGTTAAGCTGGAAAAAGTTTTTCTTATAGGTTTTCTATAAAGAGAAACTTTTACAGTATGTTTGTAATTGCCATTTCCAGGCTGGTCTCCCAAACGCATGTGGTTTTCTTACCCGATCTCCTGGTTTGAGGATCTGTTCGTTTTTGGTTCCCAGTTTGTTGAGGAGAGTGTAAGCCAGCTTCACACTACGACTCCACAGTTTCCCTGTCAACAACGCACCAATCAGTGAGCTGTGAAGCCCATCTAGAATTTCATCATCCAATCACAGCTCTGCATCACATACTGTAGGTAAACTTGTCCAGTCTTACCGTAGGTGAGTGTGTAAAGTGGTTTTCCAGTGATATCAAGAGCGGTGAGGGCGGGACTTTTACCCTGTGTGGCGCCCCATCGAGCTAACGCCGCCTGAAGGGCAGGAGGCCAATTACTGACGACACCCAGCGGCTCCCCCTTCACAGGGATTATCTGACGACCTTCTGGTTTCGGGGTGTTAGGATCTGCCCGAGGAACTGAGGAGAGATAGTGAGGGCCGAACACGTGATTTAAAGGGACAGTTCACCCTTTCTCACCCTCAGTCCCACATCCTGACAACATTCGTTTTTCACTAATCATTTTATAGTTATATTGTTCATCTCTAATTGATGAATTGGTGATTTCCTCATTTGTACCTTCAACGATCTCCTCTTGGTCATCCGTGAAGAACTCACTGAGTGGCGGTCGTTTGGGCCGTTTAAGGGTGTTGAGCAGCTGCTGGATCTTCATGGAGACGCGACTGGACACTGGAACACCTGCACCAGGATCAGGGTCAGGCAGGGTGGGTAGAGACAGACACACACACACACACACTCTCACCTGACCTCAGTATCACAGTGGCTCCGAAAAGTATTCTGACACCTCTGACACCTTGTTAGCCGGTACAAATACATTTTATTCCAATTATTTTATTCTCTCCCCTCAGGTTGACCGAAGTGTCTCACCAGAGTAACCACAAATAATTATGTTAACATCTTCATTTTGCAGGCACGTTTTTAATATAAATGCCCGTTGGTTTGATATTCAGTGAGGGTAAATGCAATGACATCTATACACACCTTCAGCCTATGTGTCCAAATACCTTTTGAGGCCACTGTGTATATATAAACAAACATATATATGCGTCTATATATATTTATAATATATTTATTTATTTTCAGTCCTGATCCAAAGACACTCACATAGAAAATCAAACAAACCGAAACATTATTATCTTGCAAACTAAAATATCCTCTATATTGACTTAAACAAAATACTGACAGAGCTGCAAAACGGTCTTGAAAGATCCTCGAGGTTATGTTATTAAGACCCAGGAGTGAGTACAAACCACACGCAAGAAGCTATAGTGTGTAAGTGATTATTTTCAATCATCTCTCTATGTAACACACACAGCATACAAACACAGACACAGGTTTAATGTGGAGCTACGGGACCGATCACCTCTGCCTGCTACTCTCACTGACAGAGAAAAGCAACAACACACATGTGGATAAAAGGCAGAAAGGAAAAGAGAAACAGATGCAGTTAATGAAGCGATCGAGAGCAGCGATCGAGAGCAGCGATCGAGAGCAGCGATCGAGAGCAGCGATCGAGAGCAGCGATCGAGAGCAGCGATCGAGAGCAGCGATCGAGAGCAGTGTTCAGAAAGACTCGCGCAGGGTTCAGACAACACGACGGCCTGATTTTGGCACGATCCATTTGGTGCAAAAACCGGTTGTTTTATCTCGTGCAGTGTCATAGATAACGAGATCTGTTGACCAATAGGAACGCAGATGTTTTTTTTTCTTTTTTGGGGGCTTTTCTGACGACAAGGTCAGCTGTTGGTTCCGCCTTCTCGATGACATCACACACATCGTTAAAGATGGCAAGCGATGATTGGTCGGTAAGTCTCACTACACTTAGGAGTTTAGGAATCAAAATCACATGATCTGACATGAGAACTGTGTAGTCTGAACCCTTTACTCAGATGCAAGCACAAAATCAAGAGGAAAAGAAAGTCATGAAGAGCCACAGTTTTCTGTCTAATTAATGTACCACATAAACATTTTCTCTCTCTTTATCTCTCACTATTGTTAATGCTCTGTTTGTACTCGTTGTATAACACACACACACACACACACACACACACTCAGTACCGTCTGCTGTCTCCATCATGCTGGAGCGGCTCGGTCCTCGACTCATTCCCCGCATCGTGGCGTTGGCAGGCAGATCCACACGAGAGCTTCTGGCCTGAGCTTGAGACGGTACATCAGGGGGCCCGACTCCTCCCACTGGATCTGATCCGAAAAATGTTTAAACAAATAAATTGTTTACAGTTACTGTTAACATCTCTCAGGGTAAGTCACATACAGGAAGTGCTCACTCTGTAGTGTGCACACGCTGTATAAATACAGACTGGTATCGAGTGTGTATTAAAGCTTAATGAATGATCAGTCCTGAATCGCATCATAAATTAAACCACAATCCCGCCTTTATTCCTTGTCATCAGCTCCAACATATGGACCAATCATTTGCTGGCTTTAAATACACATGACTGGCAAGAAAGTAAGAGCGGGGCTAAAAAGGCGGAGCCTGTGGAGGGGCCAGAGGACATTCATAACACACAGCAATTCTTCCACACACAGTGCGAGGTGAAACTTGACCAACACCTGATTTTACCTTTTCCTGTTCTTCGCACTGACAGTCAGAAGATGTAATTGAACAACAACAAAAAAAGGAATATGGCAGAATAAATAACTGAAGATAAACTGTTTAAAACAATCAGGAAATTAAAAAAAGGTCGCAAAACATATCGGGTAAAAATGAATCTTAAAATGACGGAATTTGGGATCATGTGTGGCGCACTAACCGATGCGGGTGGCGGCGAACGCCTCAGCCAGGGCGGAGGGCTGCGAGTGAGAGTGAGGAGGCTGGACGGGGGCGGGTGGGGGCGGAGCCTGCTGAGACTGAGGGGCCTGGGCGGGGCGAGATTCTCCATGAGAGAGAGTGGAGGAGGAAGAGGAGGAGGTAGAGGAGCCGTGCAGAGAACTGTTAATCCAGGTGTCTGGAGACTGCTGTGGCTCTACACTCTCACTAGAGACTGCCTCATCATCAGAAGAAGAGGAGGAGTCTGAGAGAGAGAGAGAGAGAGAGAGAGAGATGTTTAAAACAAATAAATATTTTTATTTTTTTGAGCACAAACCTCCCTTTATTTCGCTAGATTTATGCTTTAAGCTTGTTTCCTTTTTTTGGTGTAAAAATCCTTCAGAAACATTAAACTGTGAACATATTTAAAAAAAAAAGAAATAAAATGTTCAAATATATAACATCAACAAATGTATAACATCTTCAGCTGAGTGTGAGCTGATCACCACAGCTACACCCTGACCGTGTGCAGACGCGAGTTTGTAGGAACTGTGAAAAACTAACTGAGATACTTGATTACGTGCTGCAGTTCTGATAACTGTCTCTAGTTGTCTGCTAGTAGTGTAGCAGTTTATATGTTGTGCATATACACATGTGTGTAATCTTACCGGGCGGGGTGCAGTTGTCGTTTGGTGACTGTAAAGTGGAGCGGCGTTTGGTTGGCATGGGCAACGCCATCTTCTCCTCTTTATGCTTTGCCAGCGCTGCTTGAACTGCCTCAGTGTGAATATCTGAAAAGAAACTGAATCATAAGAACTCTCTCGACACATTTAAAACAATGATGTAAGTTGTGTCCAAAAGCTAAAGACACCCATCTGCGTGTCTATGGCTATGACCCTAAAAACGCAAGGAGCCTTTTCTCATTCAAACTGTATGAGGCTGTTAGCATGCTAATTTAGACACTAGCACTAAGTAATGAAACATAGAACAAAGAGAATGTCAAATTGAATTAATATATTTTAATACATTTTACAAACCTACAGCTAGTCACCCGTACTAATCAATGGTTGGCTGGCAAACTAGTCATTCATTATGACCCATTTTTGGTGTAGGGCAGCGAGTAAAGGGTGGGCGGCACTGAAGCGAGGGAACGCGGTTGTTCCGTGACAAAGTGTAGGAGGATTTGAAGAAGAATTCAGTTCTTCTGTTTCTGTAAACCTGATGGAGGTGCAAGCTGATGCTTCAGATGGGTTTTATCTAACCTGACAGAAAGGCAACAGTGAACATCATGAAGTTAAACACTTTGCTCAAGGGCACGACAATGATGGGAAATCTCATTAACTTTCCGGTTCGTGGGCTGCCGAGAATGGATTCAGATCAGCTTTGTGTCATCGGCACACTGAGGATAGACCATTTTTGGTAATGCTTTCATAACGAGCACGAACATTAAATAAATGTAGTACAATGTTCAGTTGTTGAAATCAGTATATATAAATAGCTATTGGCCATTCTGACATCATAAGCATTGGTCAATACACACTCTAACCTGGTTAACCTGGTTATTGGTTGGTCAAACTAAAATTTCCCAAAATAGTCTGCTCCCCAAACTAATGCCGTTGTTTTAACCAACGCGGCTGTATCAAAGCTACTGTAATACGACAACGTTTTTCAGGAAAATCAACCTAAAACTTAAATGAACATTTACCGACTTGTTCATGTTCTATTAGCACTATCTTTGCAGTAACACGACCGTTGATTTGCTCTACGCAACACACTGCCAATGCAGCTACAGAAACACAGATGGTTTCCATGTTTTATCATTCAGACATAAGCTATATAAGTATTTTAGCATCCGAAAAATGACACACTTTTGTCTTAAAGTGTTTTATGGAGACCTCAACATTACGGTCCATCTGCCGTCTGCCAGATATTCGCACTGGTTATTGAAAAACCTGTATTGATTCATCACTACAATAATATGGAACTGCTCTCTAACGACGGCAGGACAGTGTAATATTTAATCACATCTGTGGAAAGCGGTTAAAACAAACGGTCTGTTATCAGATAAGCAACCTGTCGTCTTTTTACAGCCACAAAGAACCAATAATACTGAGTCACCCCAATGACTCATGTCACCCAGGCAGCCATTTTGTCTAGGTACGAGTACAAAGCAGATGACTAACTGGTTTCTACGAGGATGTGGTCAGAGAGTGGGCAGATGTTATCATACGCAGAAAAATTTACGTCTGCAGGAACTGTAAACTTCACAATGTATAAATCTCAAGAAAAAGGGCAGTTTATACACGACTCACTTAATGGTACTTCAAAGAGTTTTAAACATGTGGTTTAATTTATTTAATGTTAAAACACCTATTCGTAGCCTAGTAAGACAACTGTAATAAAGCTAGGAAGTATGTATACATAAAGAATTGTATGGCGTCTAGCTCGACCAATAACACGTGACTGGGGCGGGGCTACCTGTTTGTCTGACCAATGGCAAATTGGGATTGCGCAGGTATGACTGTTTTGCGATGGCATTTAATGCTGTTAGTGGCACAAAAGTGACTCGCGTCACCTTCAAACAATGACTTACACGACAGTGGTCAATAAAAATGAGATAGAATAGTAACTTTTTAACATGACGACAAGCAGATCTGACCTGATCTGTAGCGTTCATCTCTAGTTCCTCCGCTCCGGTGTGGTCGCCGTGTGCGCCGGTGGCGAGAGGAGGACGAGGAAGAGGAGTTCGAAGGGCCAGGTTCAGGTGCAGGGGCGGAGCTTGGACCAGGGGGCTGTTCATCATAGGCAGGAGGCGGGGCCAAATCTGCAGGAACAGCATATTACACTGCAACTCTATAAATGACCAGTAGAGGACAGTACAGAGGAATTCTGGATGGAAACCATCAACCTCAGAAGAACAGCCTGAGATGTAGTTTCATAACCACATATTCATATCAATCAGTGAATAACTGAGTAAAAACATGAAGAGAGAGCTAACATGGAGGAAAGGGAGACAGAGGGACGTGTATAAATAAGCAGGATATTTCGGACTGTCTTACTTTGTGTTTGTATCAGGTGGGGCGCTAGAAGTTTGGCCCTCTTCTTCTCATATCCTTTTTGCGTGATGTCACCTTAAAAAAAATTACCATTTAAAAACTTTTTTATTATTATAAGCCACTCATATACACTCATGCATTTTTAACACATCACATTTTTAGATACATTTTTGGTAAAATTACTTTTAACTCTGACAAATAAACTCCTCTCAGGACCTTGTATCACCAGAAGGGGTTCATTGTTCATCATTTTTCAAGTAAATATAATTACTGTACATTTTACACATTACATGCCTACCAAATATATAAATAATTGCACATGAATTAAGTGCACATGAGTCGAAAACTGAAAATCTGATACAATCGGGGGCGATGGTCTGTCATACAGTTTGGCGGAAATACTTGTCATGCCTCTTTAAAAAATGAATACAGAGGGCTTCAAAATGGTTTCCTGGGAAGTCGACAGGTGTTTATCAGGTTGAATCAGTTTGAAAGAAATCACATTTAAATTACAAGCTGCAGTACAGCTGCTTTCATGTTGGTTTTGGTCCAAATACTTTGGACCTTCTGTATTTCGATTCTACACACTTTTATTATTATTTCTCTTTGGTAAGTAGAGCCTTTATAACATTAGTGTCACGCACGAAAACAAACACGAAAAGATCATCACGCTCGTACACCCGTCAGCCTCAGTGTGATTAACCGCCACGTTTGTGCACTTGTGTGTGTGGAAGACAGCAGAATGTGTAATCTTGTGGGATTATGTGGGATCGAGGGAGATTCGGTGATGATACATGTGCAGGGTAATGAAGCACAAAGCTCATTCCAACACTCCTGCGAAGGGTAAAGATTTTACGACGGATACCACAAATATATTTATTCAAATCCCACTGAAATCAAATCGGCCTTTACGCCTTAACTACACGCTTGCAGATAAACATGCTGTTGACGATAAACAGCAGATTCAGGCGAAAGAACAAACGTTCTGTCGTTCCCCGCAGTTTAAAAAAGGAGAAACACTGAAAGAAGGAAGAGTCAACTGCCATAAGTAATGCATGAGGACGGAGCCCAGCTGCATTGTGGGATATTTTTAGCTAGCGGCCTGTTCTATGACATGCAACTATATAGGGTGTGTGTGGATGTGTTGAAGTGTATTTTCTACAGTGGTGCGCTGCAGTAAGTGACACAGTCAACTTTTAAGATACAGGATGTAAATGCATTGCAGACTAGAAGGTTCGGTTAGCGGTTCATTGCACGATGAGGAACATGAAGCAGCCTAAAGTATAAAACCAGCTAAAGTTCTGACGTGATTGGTAACTAGCTGATTAAAATGGTGAGAAGGGTGACCAGCTGGTTACAGCAATTTAATATTTTGCGTTCAACGATAAGAGTAAATAATGATCTAAATTCTCAATGTTGAAAAATGTTATCAGTCAACAACCTCTGTATCATTAATGATTCACAACAGAGACTAAATCATCTAGTCCCTCTCGTCTCTTTCTGTGCAACAGCTGCTCTGACTGTGGGAAAACTGGACTTGAAGCAAGAATGTGTGTGTAAGCTAGCAAGTATGTGTGTGTGTGTGTGTGTGTGTGTGATATACAGAAAAAGACAGAAGAGAGCAAAAGAAAGAAATATCTTGCCGTTTTCTAAATTGACTGTTTCTTTTACAAAGCATAACTCTTTCAAAAATTCAAAGCAAATTCCAGATACTGACACCCCCCTCATTTACTGCATCACTGGCCACGAAACACCATGACACAACAGAGCTTAAACACAACAACTTTTACTGAAGACACAATACAGTCATCTCTCCATTGCGTCTGCGTACACAAACACACAAGAGTGTCGGTTACCCCCCACCTGATAGTGAGTCACCATTAAGCAACCTGTCTCCTAGCTAACAAGAACATTCTCAGAACGTTAGCTAATGTTCTCTTAGAGGTCTCTCAAAGTGATAAAAAATGTTCTTGTAGTACCATTAGTAGAACTTGTTATATATAATGTTACATAACATATCAAAAATGTTATTATGTTTTTAGTGGATATTCTGGAAGTTATAGAATGATAAATAACTTTATTATAACCAAGCAGTATTGTCTAAACAAACTGGCTGTTTAAACGTTCATAGAACCTTCAGAATAACATTTTTAAAGTGTTTGTTGCTTAATGGAAACGTTACGTAAATGTTCCTACAACCAAAACTGTTAGCTGGGATCACACTGTACTAAAGCTGAATCCCCTCCTTCACTGTACTTCTCTGTACACACACCAACTTCTGCGCGCTTCCTTTTCTCCCTCTAGATGATGTCATGTTCTCCAGCGTTAAATCTTCGACACTATGACATGGTTTCCTGTTCTGCTGCGGGATATAAACAGGCCCGTGTGAGGGAAGAAACAGACCGAAAGTGGCAGAGAAAACGACGCATCAGGGAGTTTGAGTCATTCTCATCTGTTCATCTCTCTTCCTAGATTATACAACCAGTTCTGGAATATGCACTGCTCATGGAAACAGTTACCAGGGTGTGTGCGTGCAGGTGACAACAAGACTCAGATTAACACTTTACACACTGGAAACACACCTAGTCATGTGCAACCCTTCTGTGTTCTGTGTTTAACAGTGTTTTTTTAATGTTAACTAATAAGTAATTTATTTATTCTACCATCCCTGTTTAATATGAACCAACCTATTTGTGGGCAACCACCTATGAAACACCTTAGCAACCACATGGCAACACACTAGCCATCTCTCTCCACAATGGAATGCATCTAAAACCACTTTAAACACGTTATCGGCTGCATAGCAACACCTTGACATCCATCCACAACAATCGAGCAGCGTGATAGTGAGTTTTACATACGGAAACAACAATCATATTTTGCGCAGAGATCAAACCCGTCCCTATTAAGCGCTCTGTTAATAAAGGTTGTGTGTGTTAGTTTTAGTGTATGTCATGCTCCTGGTCTTCTTGCTGTTTTGGTAGCATATGGGCTTCTTATTGCTTTTAGCCATTTTCATTATGAATGAGATCCGCCTCAAGGGAAAGTCTTCTGTTACCATAGCAACAATGACCCTAAATACAACCCATTGAAATACATACCCACACACACGACAACATAAAAGCCCACTCGTAACAAGCCCACTTGTTAGCAAGAACTGTCTAAGTTCTGAAACAAGCACAACACAGCTACCACAGCTGAGAGAACACACAGCACAAATCAAGTATGCACATCACCCTCACCTGCACTCCAGTTAACTGTTACCTGAGTGGGAGGAGTCATGAGAGAGAGAGACGTTCAGAAGTTTAAAGGTGACAGCAGTTTGGAAAAGCTTTGCTCGGTGAGTTTGTGTGTGTCGACTGGAAGTAGAGTGTGTGATCTTACGTCCATCACACATTGGTGAATAATGCATTTACTGTGGAACCCACAACACAAGCATTCCTCACAGCCAATGATATGAACTCCTCATAGGTCTCTCTTTATTCTTCCATTATTTAGTCTTTCGCTCCTTCCTACAGCCTGGACATCTCTGAACAAGTGTTGGAACGTTGCATTTTAGCACTTCTCATGTTCCTGCCCCCCTTGGGATGAATTGTTTTGTTGTATCTCTCATATTGTCATTAACCCTCTTTGGATAAAAGCATCTGCTAATGATGGAAATTGTTTTCTGTCATTTACTCATTCTCATGGCGTTCCAAGCCCGTGTGACTTTTATTCTTCTGTGAAACACAAAAGACGATATTTTGAGATATGTCTCAGTGGTTTTGTGATCATACAATGAAAGTCAACAGGTGCCACTCTTGTTTAGTTACCAACATACTTCAAAACATCTTCATGCTCCTCAAAGGAAAATATGTCATTTAGGTTTGGAATGACGTAAGAGTGAGTAAATGATGGAAGAATATTCATTTTGAGGTGAATTTTCCCTCTACTGTAAATTTAGTAGTTCAGGAAACTCACTGAGCAGTTTTATATAACTGGCGGTTTTTATTTAACTATCTATAATGGTCTTAAAACATTGTGCAAAACAGAGATGAACGTTTGCTGTGAATCATGGGTAAAACTATGCATCGCTAACTGACGCTCTATGACCTAGATTAGAGTAATCTCTCTCTCTCTCTCTAGAGACTCTATATATCGCTCTCTCCTTTCTTTATAACTCAAAAGACCAGCTTGTCCTGGGAGCTCCTGAGTGTACCTGGACTCATATACACACGGGGCCCCACAAACTATACACTAGATCCTTTCGTTTAAGCGAATACCGCCAATCTATGGAAGAGGATTTCCACACGCACATCTGAGTGTGTGCTAGGAATTCCTGCAGAGATCACAACTGCTTAGCATTGATGTCTTCAATGGTGTCCATTGTGTGTGAGTCGGTCAGACCCCCCCATCTCCACCCCTGATCGCTGCCACACACATACAGACAAACTCTTACTCATAACACACATACAAATAACACACGTGAGCTGGGCCACATCTGAACCACTGATTGGTCCAAGGCTGAAAGAGAGAAGACTTCAGTGTGACATTGTCCTTGTTTACTTTCACCTATACCAGTCATCAGAAGAAAGGAAACAGGATATGAGTGTCATCTAAACAATGACACAAGCCCTGTGCGTGGCAAAGCTTTTCTAAAGCATTTCAAGACAGAAGCACCTCTGTACTTACTGAATGTGTTTTGGCTGTATACTAAGGGCTGCAGTAGGCATCTTCTGTCTTAGAGCCAAAATGTGAGGACCGTAGGTGGAGATTGTGAATTGTGCCAGTACCGCATTGTGGGCTCTGACAAACTGTCCTAGCTGATACATAAACACATACATAATACTTACAACATACTTAAGGTGAGCCAAACCCTTCGTTAGAGTGAAGAAGTATTTAAAAGACAGAAATAAGAAACATCCCAGCTATTGAATAACTGATGTTCTTGGAGTAACATTAGTAGAACATTTTTCTAATGTTATATATATATATATCAAACGTTATTCTTAAGTAGTTAGTGGAATGTTTTAAAGTGATGCAGAATTTAAAAATGTTTGAATAACGTTCTTACGAAAAGCAATAACGTTAATACAACGTCTAAAACAATGAATGTTTTGAACCAAAAACCTTCAAAATAACATTTTAAATGTTTTTGTGACTTAATGAAAACATTACGGAAACATTCTCACAACCTGAAATTGTTAGCTGGGATAGAGAGAAAGAAATACAGATCATTTATGTATTTGATACACACGATTGCTCTAAAATCCAATAAATCAAAGACTCAACATCAAACAATAGCAACTGAAGCCGAACGCAAACCAGCCCAGCATGTGAAATCTGCCTCCAGCTGCTCTCTGATTAGTTGTGTGGGAGACCCTACTGAGACCAGCCTGCACTGTTCTCAGATCAGCCGTTAAACCAAGCGATTCTCTGGTGCAGAGATAAATAAAGATCTCACTTTACAATTGGGTAAATTCTGCTTAAGGTTTTGTTTCGCTGTCTTAATCTTTCATACACCACGACTGAAAGGTTTATGCAACACATTCAAATGACAAAACATAAGCGCACACACACGTTTACGTATCTAAATGGGGACATTCCATAGACTTCTATTGTTTTAATACACAGCTAATTATAAACACTATAACAAACTGTTTAAACCTTTTACAATAAAAAGAACTTTATTTACTATATAGCGATTCCCGAAAGGTGATTTTGCTCACATTTGTCAGGTTTTGCCAACTTTTGGGTACAAATTTGTTCCCAGTAAATACACACACACACCAACAAACACAACCACTTCGATTGGTCACATGTTTATAATGACACACTAAATGTTGATTGTTTATGGATTGTTTATGAAGGAAAACAGGAGCTTCAGTGTATTTAAAGCGCTGTCATCCAACAGAACTGCTCAGTGCATGAGCTTATTAATAAACATTAAACAAATATAAGCTACAGAGGAATACTGTTTATAATAACAATATACAACACATGTATAGCTATTGTTTACCACCAACACTGCTTTTTTTGCTTATTTCCCATTAACAGAAATTACAAAATCGCCTGTATAATTGTAAGCCTTGTATTTTGACTGTTGGCCTGCTGGGTGTGAAGCCTGTAAGCATTTTGAGGAAACATGCAGAATAAAACCGTAAATAATCGCACCAATAACAGCACGTCCCGGTCGCTTCAGACTGACAGTTTTGCTTTGCACGACGTGAGAGCAAATAGGGAAACAAATAAGACCGCTGTCAGGGCAATGACAAGCAAAGCTGGATAGACGTTTGAAACGTGGATCAACGCGTTTGAGATGCAGATAAGACGCTCGGTGTTTCTGCGAGCGGCGGCGACATTGAAGCATCACGGTCATCACGGAACCCGATGCTTGTGCTCTCATTTGACCGAGCCTTTAAAATCAACCCGTATTCATTCAGACACGCATTCACACCGTCCTCCATCAGCGAGGATTACTGTCATGTTTTGTAAAGGCTTACCCTCCGACAGCTCCAGGTCCAGCTCTGCCAGCTGCTCCCGGACCTCTTGGGGGAGAGCGGACACATCCACACCGCGCTCCGCCATTACGGCCCGACACCGGGGGAAAGAACGGTGCGAAACGGTTTACCGACAGCAACAAACCCCGTCTCCTCCTCACAGGCAAACGCAAATGTCGCTTGACATCACACCGAGCTCCATCACCTCCGCCATGCCTAGAGAGAAATCCCGACCGACGGGATGAGTCACATGACCGCGGCTCGGGATGAGGAGTCTGAGCCCTTTTGGAAACCCTGGCGATGTTGCTCCCTCTGGCGTGGTGTGGGAAAATCTTACTGGAATATCCCAAAAACTGCCACACACGTAACGTTATTAACACAAGCTCCTGAATCATTTACGTGTATTCATGTACGTGTATTGCTGGATCATTTACGTGTTTCCGTGGACCACTTGTTTCAAAAAACGTTTTTTAAATCAAGATAATAGATCATAAAGTGTATTATAATAGTGTATTATTTATAATAGCGTACTTTTTATATAATTATAATGTTTTATTATGGTGCTGGTCCTTGACTATGATTGGTTGAGCCTTGTTTGACGCTATGGTTAATTACTCTATAAACATACACCTGTGACCACATTACATCAGTATTACTCCGCCACCAGGTCTTTGTGTTGCCGTTTTTAAAGAACTACATTGCGTGGCGGAAGAACATTTTATCAATATTATTATATTTTTGTTGGTGTATGTTTACGAAACCTAGTGTCTCTTTCTGTGGCTGTGTGTCAAGTTCATTGTATACTTTAAAGTACTGTGAAGTATTTTGTGGGTAATCCCACACAAACAGTCTGTGTACTATTTTTCCACTTCTATACCTTTAAAATCAGATAATGAAATCCATGTGAAGAGTCTGGAGTTCCATCAATATTTAATTATAACTTATCTTAAGGACCATTCAATTAGACATAATTAAGCAAATTTATGTATGCTGACAGTCACTGTATATTTACAGCTCTAGTTTAAGGGCTTGACTGACACGCTACACAATTTGGGATCAGTGAGTTAAACACGTCTACATCCAAATATGATAAATCCAGAGGCAGGGCACATCAAAAACTGATATGACTGGCTGAGTAATTAGACAGATAGTCTACACACCATCCAAACAAATTATGAGAGGAATAAAAATGCCAAGACCAAGTTCTGTCCAAAACGTGATTGAAAACAATGAGTCTGATGAAGTATGAAATTAAGTAATCAACCGTTTTTTGTTATCTACGAAACAAGACAACCGTTTAATGGTGTACAGTTCAATACATTTTGTCTCAGCTGTGTGCACGAGATGAAATTCACTCGGGGTTACTACATGCGAGTCTTTCCGACCCCCCCAAAAAGAAATATTGTTTGGAGGGTCACATTCAACGCTTCACATTCATAGCTGGGTAAGTTAATTACTGTACATTCACAAAATGTCAGCACGAGAGTCATTATCTGTGTTTGTGTGTGTTCCCTGCCACGAGACTGTCCACAATTAAACTTTGGGGGTTTAACCTTTAATGTAAATGAGTTTATGTATTTTGTTTAAAGATTACTATAATTAAGCCGAGCATATCGTATTCATACTGATCTAAAACATCCACGTGGTTACGCTAGCTGATACATCCACACACAGACTGCAAAATGCAGACGAACCGATAACAATATTTAAATACAAAAATATATCGCTCTTTTCTCTCCTTTCTTAAGCTCTTGCGAGTTCACGCTGAGATGTCAGGTGGTTGCGTTTACGCGAGATCAAATCGTCACCAGAACAGCCACAGAATCACAGACCTGAGAGAAATTACTTCAGATACAACAATAAAATTAAGACGGAGAGGAAGAGACAAAGGGAAATTGCGAGAGATTGTGAGAGCGAGTATGTACGAGAGTGAGAAATAAGGTGTTAAAACGTTATGTGCATAGTGTAGTAATCCTTCTAACGCAGCCAGAATCATGCAATGAATCATTGTATTAGAAAAACAACTGAATACGATGCAAAATATTTGCAAACGAGGCAAAATATCAACTGAATGCATTAGTGAGAGAATCTATACAAGTATATCTTAATGTGTATTGAATAGATTGTGTTAAGAGACTTATTTTGCACTGCAGTGCTTCCTGGGGATCTTCGCCATTTAGCACAGGGAGTCTCTGATTGGCTGTGGGTGAGTGGGGTGTGGTCAAAGCGTGGCAGCATTTGCCACTTAGCCCAGGGAGAGTCTCTGATTGGCTGTAGGTGAGCTGGGTGTGGTCAAAGCGTGGCAGCATTTGCCACTTAGCCCAGGGAGAGTCTTTGATTGGCTGTAGGTGAGCTGGGTGTGGTCAAAGCATGGCAACATCGGTTCCCATTTGTCAGAGGAATTTACAAATACACTGTGAGTGACAGTTCCGAGGGGAAATGTTTGGGAATTCACTCCTTTGAAAGACTCATTCACAAAGTTCATTAAGTTCCTATTGGTTGAACAACGTGCTCATCATCTGGATGTGGGCTGTGATTGGGAGGAAGCATCTCCAGTTGTGTTACTCCATTGGCCAGAGCCCATTCCTGCTAAAACCGCGACGGCTTCTGCTGCACGCACACTCAGACCGTTAACAGATACAGGAGCCGGTACAGAGACGGGCATCACCAGCGCAGAGGCCGCGCTCTCATCCATTCCTGCGGCTAAAGAAAGAGAAAAGATAAATTAATAACAAGTTTGCAACAAAGATCTCTGGGGTGTCTGTAAGGATGATGAACGGACGGCTTACCGAGATATGCTTTCTTCTGCATGGCAGTCACAGGACAGTCCTTATGGGCAAACAGCAGCTCCTTTAGCTGTGTGACCTCAGATCTCAACAGAGACACTTCATTCTGCCAAACACATGTATGCTGTGTCAGATATCTCCATGACTTGATGATCATATATCAGAGGGTTTTGAAGGTAAATTGTGGATGAAATCTTATTTTCTACACCATCTCTGATCTCATCTTAATAAGCAAAGACAAATATATGTAGGACAGTAAGATCAGTTTAAATGTTAACACTGCTCTACTCTTTGGGTTTCCCGACCTGACCAATAGCGCGAGTTTGGGGTGGGATCGGTTTACTCGGTGGATGTATGTTTCTCTTCTCTTGCAAAAACAAATAAATATTACACATTTCACCTTTAACCTGTAGTCTTAAAAACAATTTACACTCGTTAACCTGCTATAAGCTGTCCATTAACTCGTTACCTCAGAAAACAAAAAACCCATTGCCAGCACACTTTCTGTACAGTACAGTTCACAAACTAAGGAACATATTATTGGTAATTGACAGAAGACCGACATCACTGATGATTTCTGTAGGTTTTCCCGTGTGGCTTACAGTAAGTGTGCTGTTATTGGTGGCTAACTCCTCAGCACGTTTCTCTAGAGCGCTGACCCAGACTTTCCGCTTCTGCCGACAGCGGGAGGCGGCGGCTCGGTTCCGTTCAAGAAAACGTCGCCGCCGTTCGTCTGGCTCTATATCTGCCCCCCGACGCCTGCGACCACTTTTGGGTGGAGCCGGCGACACCTGCAGGACATGACATCGGCTGTCAGATCCACTGTGAAATTATCAAGTCAATGTTTAAGGCTAAGCGGCATTTAAATGTATTTTGATATAATTTAAGTTTTTACTGTAAAATGACTCATTTACAGCCCTTTATTTAAAGGTTTATTAGGGTTGCCAAACGCACATGATTGAATTTGTTAAACGTTTTATAGATTTGACATTATGGGATGTCATTCCATCTTGGGATATTTAACAACAATTTGCGCACTTTGCATTTAACTGGTTTATTCCTAACTCAACCGGTAGAGCATTGCGTTAGCGGCGCAAGGGTTGTGGGTTCGATTCTCAGGGAACAGACATACGGATTAAATGTATATCTTGAATGTATGTACATGAATGTATGTCAGCCAAATGTATAAATGTAAAGTAACTGTCATTGAAGCTCAAGACGTATGAAAAGACCACATACATTTTACCACTGTAGTGTCATTTCCAAAAGCAACATTTATGCGTACTATTTACTAAAAAGCGCTTAATCGCAGTTAAAATATTTTTATCGACTGGCAGCCCCATGGTTTTGCTCCATTAATCCAAAATGAAAAGATAAGGGTGACGACTGAGCACTAGTATATGAAACGCAGGTATGAGGTGTCCATGAGCACCTGTGGTTGCGCGGGCGATGGGGTCTCGGTGGGATCTGTTTTTTGTACCGACGCTGGTCCACTAGGACTCGGCCGCGATAGTGCCGCTTTTAACCTCTAGATGGAGACACATCCCATACACAAACACAAGGAAAACACAGGGGTGGATATGAACGCCCAAAGTCTTTGATGTCACCTTTGGTTAGTTAGCTAGTTTTCTGCTATGTAATAATCTCATTGTTAAGCATTGTTATACTTAATTAAACACGGCATGTGTTAGCGTGGGTGTATGTGCGAGCGTTCTCACCGCCTTGGCATCAGAGTGTGTACTGTATCCAGACGGAGAGGAGGAGCCACTGCTGCTTCCACCAATGGGAGGGCCCGGAATCCCAGGGATATTGGGCACCGTGTTTGATGATCTGGCAAGCTATATATACACACACATAGCAATGCAGCCTTTACATTATAATACAAACAAAGCACAGAGACAGACAAAACAGATGTGAAATTGTTGCAAAACATGTGCGAGGGTCAAATCACAAATGCCATCACAAATACACTTCAGGTAATGACCCTCACAAGTATAGAAGTTAAATGTCAATATTATTCATAAAATGTCAAATGTTATCCTACATAAACTGGCAAAACATGTCCGTAAGGCAACAGTACAGTAACAGTACCGATATGACAGAAGTCTGTCCTGGACTGGGCAGCAGGGGAATAGTCTGACCATTTGGAAGCTGCATCAGCATGGGAAACGATCCAGTTGGTGAGCTGAAAACAGTGATGGAGGCGCTATTTTAGGACATTTTTGCTTACTCACACGGGGTGGGAGAGGAGAGATGTTAAGAACACTGAAACGACTCATGCAAATAAATTAACTCTGTGACCTGTGTTGCACTAGAAATTTGTTAAATTGTCACGGTAAACCCATTCGGTCCAAATGCAATGATAGGATGTCCTACTCGTCTCTCAAACTATGTTTTTGCATACCTCCAACCACAGCATTCATCCGTTTCGGAGGAGGCGTGGCTTTGGAGATGGCTCTAAACGGTGGGCGGGATCTTATGCTTTTAAAGCTGGCCTGCTATTGTTCTCTGAAATTGCCTACCCTACCTTTATGTGCCAATTTTTAAGAAAATTTCATCCAAAATGGAAAATACCAAAAACATTTCGGATGAACGACCCACTTTTTAATCATTTGGTCAAATGCCCCTTTTGATTTTAAATCCCTTTACCCGTTTCTGAATTTTCAGCTCCGTGTACTAGCGTGTTTAACGCTCGCTTAAATTTGCCCTCCTTCGTACCTGAGTCTGTTTGAGGGAGGGGTCCTTGTGATAACAGAGGTGGGGGAGGGCTGAGTTGGGTTCATGGAATCGAATCCCTGATGAAGTGGAAGCGAGCCTGGGCGCACTATGGTCAGTGTAGGGGTGGAACTAGCTGCGGTCCTCGGAGGAACATCCTGCATAAGTGTGGTTGAACAACATTATTATACACTTAACTGTTGGCAAAACTGAACGTGTGCTGTAAATTCTGTAATTTGACGCTACATCTCACCATGCCCTTTCTCATGGCAACAGGCTCCTTTGCCATGGCAACAGCATCTTTGCTGTTTGTCATGCTGGAGGCGGGGTTAGGGCTGTTGGGAGGGGAGGAGTCAATCTCGAGAGGCCCTCCTCTCCCCTTATTCTGTGTAGATGTCTGCAGAGCAGGAAGCTTATGGAACAAGATCCTCAATCAAATCACTTACACAGACGCCGCGATTTTAACACATTAACCGGATATTTTGTTAAACACAACTGATGTATGATTTGACAAAGAAGTCAAAAGCACATCTGCGCTTTTCTCCGTTCAAATCGTACCGTGCCTTTAATTCTCCTCTCCTCCTCCTCCTGTGTTTTACGAAGATCTTGCTCAAAGGAGCCAGCCAGCTCACTAAACAAACCCACCTCCTCACAGTTCTTGAGAAATCGGGTGGGAGTGGGCGTCTGATCTGCACACACACACACACACACACAAATAAAGACGATTTTAGATGATTAACTCTTATTCAGAGCAGTGGGATCACTAGACGAGGGTTTAATGAACTCATTTTTCTGAAAACCTCAAATCGGATCAAAATTGACATCTTGCACTTGTTTGGCCTGTAGCTCATAATTAGCCTGTGCTTATTTGAAATCATTTTACCAGCACGTGTCACACACGAGCCTTATCAAGCTAACTGTGATTCCTAAGAAAATCATATGCTATCAGAACAAACAGAACCACATACATTCATCCACAAACCTGCTATGATAACCGTGTCTGTTCTGGCTTGTCCAAACTTCAGTGTCATCTCATGCTTATGTTTGTGCACTGCCAAATGATCCTCATTGGTGAACCTCTGATGTAACAGAAACACAGATACGCGCATTAAATCGCAGATGAGATTTTTGCCTCTTTTGCTTCCCAGTCTTAATTCAAATCAGATGGAAGATAGAAACACAGAGATGCTGCGGGTGATATCAAGCCATCTGTTGTTGATCTGTCTGTGATGACGGCTTATGTTATCCAGCGCTCTCCGAGCTTCTTACAGTCGCTCAGTGGATGTTGGGATTAAACAGCTGGTATGTTTTCGGAAACAAAATCAACCTCCGTCACCAAGAAAATGAATCACTTCAGGAACCAGAATCACTCTAACCACTATAATCAGATTAGTGTCCTGTTTGTTTTTTCAAAGGCAGATTCCGAAACAATCTTATTATGTCACCCTACTGCCTTATAATGCACATCTGGTTGTATTTATTTAGACCAAAGGGTCAGAACTACCAAAATACGTGACAGCTTATTGTTAGGAAATAAGACAAAAACAACCGCTAACAACACTTGTTTACATAATATACACACAAAACTGCTAACATATTTAAAAACAGAAAGTATCCCCTATTAGTAGCTAAATAAAATTACTGCTTTTAATTAGCCAACAGCACAGATGTCTGCCAATGCAGGTAATGTTTATTGGCCTGGCAAAGGCGCGTCTATTTACACATCTGGCGTCTATTATACGCCACATAGAGACAGATGAAGGGGCAGAAAGGTCGAGATAATAATAGAAAAACAGCAGAATCATAAAGTGTGATTAAATAAAAGTGTCTCCTACCTGTCCGCAGCCCATGGCGGTGCAGACAAACGGTCGATCGTCTCCCATTTTTAGATCAACTACTTCCTGTGTCACTGCTAAAGATCAGAGAAGGTAGTTATGATTTACGTTATGAGGCCCAGACTTCTCAACAATGCTGTTTCTGTGACGCAAGCTCAATTCGTCATCTGTGCGTACGTCAAATGTCAATGCTTTTCAAACTTGACATCTGAATTGCTGTGCAGTCTTGTGGCAAGTGTGACAGCCAGGAATGCCGCTGTACAAGACACCAATAAAGCACAAAGGCCTGTCGGGTTCAAACAAGTGCATAATCTGCGTGATGAACGCAGGATAAGACGCTTTCATTTGACTATTGTCTAAGATTAGCCCTATTCAAAGAACATTTCCGCCACATAAACCAACACCTAAAAGCGTGCCACACTAACACACACAGCTGGCTGGCGTGCGTTTCCTCTCTAACCATTCCAGAAAGGTCCTACGATACAAATCCCTCCCCGCTGGTGTGAAATGAAGCAAACACAGTCCTTCCAAACAAACAACAACACGTCTGTCGTAACTCCAAGTGCGCTGGATCTCATTTAGAAGCTTCTGGTGTGAGCTAACCTGCTAATGCTAACCACACATGAACCAACGGGCTGTAGTACCCCATTAACATCGCGAGAGAGCAACTCGGCGCGTCAAAACAAGAACGCTCCCATTATAAGTCACACAAACGCGCCACGGTGTCGCCGATTATAACGGGAGCGTTGTAATTGTCGCGTCGCGTGCTGTGTAACGCGGCGTCATGACAACACTACTACTCGCGCGACCAGTACAGTTAGATACGAAGTGACTAATGCTAACGCATCAGATAATCCGAATACGTTTCGTGTCACCTGTTCATCATTCAAGGGTTTCAGTGTTTACAAACTTACCCTGCTCCTCCCTCTCTCTCTCTCTCTCTCTCTCTCTCTCTCTCTCTCTCTCTCTCTCTCTCTCTCTGCGTTCCCAGCTTTGGAAGTCTTTCATCCAGCTAGCGCACAGCTAATCTCGCGAGATGTTGACGTAACATTCGACGCTGATCAAAGTCGTTACGTAAGAGATCCGGAACCGCGATGAAAAATCCGTAGCGTTTTTTTTTATTTAATGCCACGAAAACAAGAGATATTACATAACGTTTGCTGTCAGGAAAACACAATTACATAAAGTCGAGTGTCTGTGTAACGCTTGCTTTCCTCCCAAAACGCCATCTGACGCAAACAGACAGCTGTTACAGATGGAGAAATGCCATCACTGCTGTTAAACCTGCCAACACACAAAAACATGAACCTAAAGTTATTTGGTGAATTATGGCTTTAAGCGCAGTTAAATTCATTTAGCAAATTAATTGCACGCTGATCTATAAACAGAATTAAATTTCATATCAGGATCATTTTTCATAGAAATCACAATAACCTGGAAGACTTTAAAATTCCTTTTTGAGGTTCCACAGGGACATTTTCTGCTATTGGTAACAGTTCTAATGGAGCTGTGTTCTAAAACGTTTGTTTTATTTTAGGTGGAAACCAACAGGAAAATATGTATTGGGGTCCAAAGTTAAAGGGACTTTAACTTTTCATCATTTACCCACCCTCATGTCATTCCACACCTGTGTGATTATTCATCTGTTGAACGCAAAGATATATTATATATGGTTACCAGCATCCTTCAAAGTAACTTTAGCATCAAATAGGTTTGGAATGACAAAACATTGAGTAAATATTTAATGTTTGGGTAAACTTTCTCTTTAAGATGATAGAAACACTTCTACATTTGTATTAAGGCGTTTAAGGAAAAAGATCAAACAAGCAAATTTAAATAATTTTCATTTATTTTTTCTTTCATATCCTTGAGCATTTTTTGTTCCATTAAACATCTACAATGTTATCCAAACACTTCACTCAGCAGCTAAACTCGTTCCCACCTGGCCGAAGCCTAAACTCCCTATAGTATTAAACAGTGAGAATATGTTTTTTGGCTAAAGTTTTGCTACTTGAAATCGCGCCATTTCATGTCTAAAAAGCTTACAGCCTACAGGTGATAAGATTAGCAACAAAACAATACAATTTCCACTGACAGTTCTGAATCAAATCCATAAATTCCAAATCCAATCAATCATTCTAATAGAATAAAAAAATAAAACCAGGTCCACTGATTTTTCTACTTTTAGTGGCACAGTCTCTACAATTTGTGCCCAAAACAATATCGTCAAACAGAAATAACATCCCAAACTATTAATGTTAGGGCAAGAAAGCCACTCTAAAGGAAGTTAAACAGAGAAATTGACAGCATTTAAAAACTAAATACACTTAAAAGAAATGCTGCATGTATCTTCTTCAATTTCCACTTCAAACTAAAAACAAAAATAAGGAACCGAGAAATGAATCATTAGAAATACAACATGACCTTTTGAAGGTTCTACACAAACGATGTTTTAACACTAAAACACGCATGCATACACATTGTTCAACACGCTAGTCAATGAAACCGTGCTTGCATTCACTCACAAATTAAACGGTGATCCTGCTTATAACAGAATGGAGAGAGAGAAGGGTGGAAGAAGTTTCTGTATTTAAACAGCACTTCCTGAGATTGTCTGCCGGCTGATTTGACTTTGGTCTGGGTCTGTGGACAATCTACTCATACATGTAAATGACAAATAAGATAAACGGAAAAACATTACAGTGTCACAGATTGACTGAACATTAAAATACATATCATTAACTAACTCCTCAGACCTGTAAAATGATTAATGGACTAACAGAATTCAAAAGATTATGATTTTAAAAAACACACATTAAGCCTTGGACAAAATTAGCAGTCAAACAAAACATGTTTTCTTTGAGGTCCCGAGTTCCTCTTTTCTTTTTGTTAAGAAAGTAAATTGAATAACGTAACAGGTACATCATACAATTCGACAAACAGGTCATCATAACCGAAATGTACAGGCCTAAACAAAAACAAAATCAGATATCAGACATGAACAGCGATTCCAATGCAGCAGCCTAACTCGGCTTTAAATCAAACCTTATTACTGTCACCAGCATGTACAGAAGGAACCAAAGCTGATATTCAGTTAACAGTCTTTACAAACACCTGATTAATAAACACCAACATCTCTCAAGACGTTTACACTGAAGGGAAGACGACAAACAGTGGCTTCCTTATGAAGTTGTTTCTCTGTTATGACAGATCTGGACTAACACAGGACCATCAGGTGACCTTTAACACCACACAAATCACTGTAACACGCACCACCCTATTTCTGTCCATTTTCATCATCTGCCTTCTATACACTTCTAATATTACTCGATATATTCATCAGAACTTTCCATCATCTCTCCATCATTTCCATTAGAACTTTCTCCGTTTAGTCTCGTTCTGCGAACGGTCTGAACTACATTCTGCAGACATCCGTGTCTTAGTTTTGGACTGGAAGATCTTTAGGCATTTTACAATTTAATCAGATAAATATTACATTTAATTAGATAAATCCTGACCTAATCTTAATTTTCCATCAACAGGACAGGGGTGCAAAAACATTAGGGGATTTATGTTGCCCTTTTCAACTTGAGCTCAGTGCGCACGACACGATTTAGACAAATTTCAGAAATGAAAGCGATTATTTTGTCAACAGAATAAATGTCGCAACAAATCATATTCAATGACGTTCGATCAAAATGACCGCCACTGTAAAGAATGAGCGCTCCACAACATTTCTTTAGTTATGGCAGACTTTTTTACAGACAAAACCTTTAAAAAAAAAAAACAAGTGCTTTTGGGGTTTGTGCGTTACCATTTCAATATCGGAATGGGACACAACTGGGTCACAGTTGACAGTGCTGATGATACGAGCGCAAATGTTATAACATATAAATGATGAGAAGCCAAAAACTGTTGATTTCCCGAAATATGCCTTAACATAAGATCATAAAAGGGAGGGGAAATGTTTAAAAATCAAATCATACAGTGTGCACTGGCTGCCCTGACGCTTATCTATGCAAACAGATCATCGCTGTACAACGGAAAAAGCCGTTCCACCAGCTTTTTTTTTTTTAACATTAGCCAGATTACCACAATATTTTAATTTAGCATAACTTTTGCACACTTGTCACTTCTATATCTGTACTTATGCAGAGCAGTATAGATATAGATATCACCAGGATGGACCAACAGCCAGGATGTAATTTAATAACTCAGATTCTGTTCATACACACCTAGGATGCCTTGAGGGTGAGTAATTTATGGGCTAATTTTCCATTTTGAGGTGAACTGCTGCTTTAAACACCAAGTAAAATCAAAACTCATTCACAAGTAAAATCAAACACTGTAGAAACTACAGACAGCGCAGAAAGCATGGCCTCCGTTTCTCCTTTCAAATGGACGAGGTCTGTCATCATCCTGAAACTCTTCGTTTCCTCTTGTTTGTTTAAGGATCAAGTTCCCAAATTTCAGTCATTTGGGTTTTTTAACGCCACAGTGTGACAGTCCAGTTCTCATATGTAGATTTATATATAGATATATATAAATATATATAGATTTATACACTTTTGTTCTGCGTTTATACGTGTGTGCATGTGTTAATTAGGAGGTTTACTTTGGCGATCTGGGTGGGATGTTTTGTTCTTTTCCGCTGCGTCGGCTGTATTTTGACTGTGGAGAGAAGCGTCGACCCTGAGGGGGCCGTCTCTGTTGCTCTCTGAGCTTAAAGCCGGCCCCTCTTGGTCCATACCCATGCTGGTAGCCACTCTGTTCTCTGAAAGTCCGACCTTCACTCCCTTTCTCCAGCTTGTCACTTGGGCTGCGGCGGGACGAGGCTGGAACTTCTGCTTTGTTGACACGAAGCTCACGTAGCGGTTGATTAGCAGTAGGAGAGGGGGTGGGGGTGGGCGGGGCTACTTGTGGAGGGGGTGGAGCTACTGGTGCAGGGGGAGTGTCTTTGGGTGGCCTCTGACAAACCTCTGCGTAGCTCAGCTTTCGAGGCTCCTGGGAATAACAAGCAATCAATTAAACCTTTTAAATAAACAACTTTCCTTGTTTTGACTTCCAGAAATGAATGATCAAGCGGCAGCATTTATGATGATTTAAAAGATGAAATTTACCTGTTCAGGTGTGCTTGCGGGAACGAGCGGCGTAGGTGTGGCGCTGGAACTTGACTGGGTGTGTGACGGTTCGGGGGCGGGAACAGGCTGAACAGGGCTTGTGGCTATTGGAGAGTTCAGAGCTGCATCAGATATCTGAACCTCTTTCTCCTGTATCTTCACTTGATGTGATGAGCTGTGGAGAGCAGAGTATTTTATTTACGCTGCCTCTTATACAACAACGCACATGACCAAACTTCATACTGCACATTTCAGACCCCCCCACCCATTTCACTCACTACTTAATAATAATCTTAAAGGACAACAAACTTCAGTTTCACACAGTATAGCTTCAGAACATCCCAAAATGTATTCTACAGAAGAAAGTAAATTAAACCGGTTTGGAATGACTTGTGGAAAGAAAATGGCTCTTTTAATTTTTGGGTGAACCATTTCTTAAGCAGGTCAGTTACAGTTTACAAGTCATGTGACTAAAAATCAATTCTCTCTAGAAACAAGTTTCTCTAAAACAGGATTCAGGGGTGTATGTAGGCATGCACCTTGAGGCAGGCGTGTCCTGTTTCACGACGGGGATCTTCGGCGCTTGGGAAGGTGCAGTCGACTGCGCATCCGCTTGACATGTTCCAGGATCTTGACTAACATCTGTCTTGTTCGCATCCGGCTAAAGATGAGCAGAGACAGGCAGACAAATGCGACTTTATTACTCAGTTATACTTTATTTTGCTTGGCCTTGAAGCATCTCAGACATCATGTAAGGTCACTTCACAAGTCAATCTTTGGTAGAATGACTGCAAACGTGAATTTCATTTACTCACAGTTAGCTTATAGTAAATCGCTATTATAACATAGAAAAATATATAATGTGTGCATATACATATGCATGAAGCAGGTGGTCGTACCTTGATGCCTTTAACCACATCTGCCATACAATTCTCCAAAACCGGTTCCGTTTGCATAGCCACACCCTGCAGATGGCTCGGCACGCCCCCTGGCAACGGCGGGAAGTTAGTGGCAGCAAGGTCAAACTTAGGGGGCGGAGCTTTCACCTCCATTTCAGGATGCTGCCTCTGCAGACGAAAAATCAGTCAACTACAGAATCAGAGACATTAAATTTGAATAAAAACGCCGCGTTCCTAAACATACCGCTCTTTCGTCCTCTCTTCGCCTCCTCATGCCGCGATAGCTCCCTCTCCTGCACACATCAGAAGATCATAAACACTCCTGCCATCAAAGGCAACATCGCTCATCACTCAGTGTGAAAGCTTTACATTTGACCCTCAGATCTCATAATCTGAACGCTCACTGGGACAGGAGTGACAGACTTTAAGGAGACAGAAACAGACGGAGAAAGAGAAGAGGAACAGATAGAGAAAATATATGATCAGGAAAAAGAAGAAACTCCTAAAGTCTTTCCATCACTCCTTGCTTCCCTCATGCGCTTCGTTTATCATCACCAGGTCAATACAAATAAATCTGCTGCTTTGATCAAGTATTCTGAAGGGCCCTCAGAGCAACTGTGACAAACTGTAAGAACTGCAGTTAAATCTATTTGGACGGACCTGACACGGCCATTGAGGTCTGAGTGGTGGTTCTCTCTGGGGGAGGTTGGAGGTTCAGAGAGGGGCGTGAGGGTGGAAGAAGTGCTGTCAGAGGTGGGCGTGCACGGGGGCTGAGGACTGCCGTTCCCAGACAGAGACTCCATCAGCTGACCTGCATCGGAACGAAGCTGTGGCTTTACATGGTTCCTGCACAGAGAGGAGAAAAAGCTAAGCTTACTCAGAAGCAACAGCTAGAATCTACAGCCTGGGCTCCACAGCTAGAGGGAAGCAGAGTAAATTGCCTCCGAAATTGCCTACCCTACCTATGGGCCGTGTTAATTTTTGTTGCTTCCTTTACCCCTCTAAATACTTTTATGCAAGAAGTTCAAGATTTAAAGCCTGAGCCTCAAAAAGGTAAAACAACATCTACACATACACTATACAAACTATTCGGAAAGTAACAAAAATGATATTCTGCACACATGGCGAGTTTCCAAGATAGTTTTAACATAACCTTCATACAACAGAAACAAACCTGTTTGTTTTAATTGAGAAACCATTGAAAAAACAGCCTGTTGTGTGTGTTTTCGGCAGACAGTGACAGGCTGGGACGGGAGAAAGCAGTAGGCTGAGGGATCTTACCGGTTGCGGGGGTAGCTGCGCGTGAGGTTGACTGGAGACGAGCCATTCTTGTAGGTTCCTGCTGAACCGAAGCCATTAATAAACGTGCTGTTGGGAAACGGGGCCTGTAAAATGCATCCGACACTGAGATTAGACCACAGGTCATCAGACTACAACACAATCTCTGACACCTCAAGCAGCTCCTTACGTTAATGTGATTACTGAGTGTGTTACTGAACTAGCTCATGATTCAAACAAAATGGCGAACATTCACAGCCGACCCTCAGATCTCATAATCTTTACGCTCATTGGGACAGGAGTCACCAAGATTCTGAGAAAGACATGAAGAGAAGAAAAGAAGGAGAGATGAAGAAGAGAGAAAGTGATGAGGGAGAAGAGGAATTCCCAGAATCAACGGATCATCCCTGTTTCCCTCTATGCGCTTAGTGTATCATCACTGGGTCACAAAACCACTGAGATATTTCTCAAAATATGAGAATTATGGAAGAAAAACGTCATTTTGTTTTGGATCTACATACATTTTTGTTTTTGGGTGAACATTCTCATATTTGCAGATTTTTGTAACTCACTTGCACCTCAAAAATCATCTTATGGTGCACACTTCAAAATAAGTGAAAAGTTCTCACCAGTGGTGTTTCAAAGTAAGGGGTGGGTGAGGGGGTCCAGGTGTGTGGCAGCAGGCTGTAGAGGGGGTACTGTTGCGGGGGCTGGTACACCTGCTGCAGGTACACTGGAGACGAATACTGTGATGGAGGAGTAGAGTACACGCTGGAGTCCACAGCCCCGTAAGTGTTCTTGGCAAAGAACGTGTTGATGGCCTTGATGCGCGCCTACGTCACAACCACACACACGAAACGTTAGAAGATAACGCAACAAATAGTTTTATTTTTATGCGATTAACGACATCAATATCAAAGAAATCTGTGCAAAAACTATATAAAGTATGTAAAGTTTCAGACAGAGACAGACACACAGACAGACAGACACAGTGTAAAGGGGCGTATCACATTACAAAGCGCTGACTAACTCACATTCCATCTATAAACAATGAAAACTCTGAACAAGACAAAAACACTCTGATTTGTATGACATGTTTGAGATTACATAATCACAAACGGTCTACAGAGTTGTTCCTATAGGTTACATAATGATAGTGTAACTGATCACTGATTGGTTAACAGAGAGAGTTGAGTACATCAGAATATAGACGTACATTACTGCATCCGGTAAGCTATGCAAACTAACAAACAATGCAGCCAAACGTATAGAACAAATCCATTCACATTTTTATGCCCTTTCACAAAAAACATTTGAACGTGATTGGTCTTATCAGACTACACACTGAGTGGTCATGAACTCAGGGTGACATCACAGACCACAAAAACATGGCAGCACACTGCATGTACACTCACCATAATTGGTTTGCCCTGAAAGGTTTTGACTTCCTCACGTAAATACCGGTGAGCCTGTCAGGTGACACAAAAATAAAGTTTTGGCAAATTTATTATAAAAAAATTATGAAGAATGAAAATGGTCGTTGTCATTTCAAAAATAAGTGTAAAGAATTGTTACAAAGCACTTGTCCTACGTGTGCATACTGAAAAGGGTCTATGAAGCTCCAAAAATAAGATGAATGAATAAGGCCCACTGTTTGTGTGTGTGTGTGTGTGTCATACCTGTTGTGCATCAGTGTCTGACTGGAAGGTGATGTACCAGTTGCTGTTGTGTGCAAACTCCACGCTGATGACCGGTGGACACTTGTCGCTTTCAAACAGCGCCTGCACCTCCTGAAAGACAGACACGAACATCAGTCAGCCATCAAAATAAACAAGTGAGGACTACTGAGAAACTACAGGTCAGTTATCCCTCAGATCTCATAATCTCACGGTCATTAGGGCAAAATCCACTGTACTGAGGGAGAGAGACTGAGAGAGAGACTGAGAGAGAGACTGAGAGAGAGACTGAGAGAGAGACTGAGAGAGAGACTGAGAGAGAGACTGAGAGAGAGACTGAGAGAGAGACTAAGAGAGAGACTAAGAGAGAGAGAGACACAGAGAGAGAGACTAAGAGAGAGACTAAGAGAGAGAGAGACACAGAGACTCTACAGCAGCAGCGGTTCTGCATCCTTCCAAGCGCGATACTGATCATCACTGGGGTAACAACAACACACAACCATCACTTATGAGGCTGCACAAGTTCCTGTATTAAAATGATTACACTGCAAATAGTGGTTAAAAAAATTACAGGGTTAATCTGAAACATTAAGTGTACCTACAATTACTGTGTGAGTGCACAGCGGGCTGAGACCACAGCAGCAGAGAACCCTGAGAATCATTACCTCTTAAAGTAACACTTAACTCAAGGTCTGCTGTTGTAAATACAGTTGTACATTTTTGTTCCTATAGCTACGATATCTTGGCAGCAGTAATACAATTGTAACGCAATTAGAATTTGTATAGCTAAATCGTGCAGGCCCTAAATCCTTATACATCCATAGTGCAATGTTAATGTAATGAGGACAATGAGGACGGGTGTGACCTCACCTCAGTGGGCGTGGTCTCCGGTACTTCTCTGAGGATGATGATGCATCGCTTGTGGTTGGGCCGCACCTTCTCCCCTTTCTCATCCACCTGCACTATGGGAGAAGCTAAACAGAACAGACAAACTTGTTTACATGCAATGAATACAAGACAAAACTCTAGGTATGAATGTTTTTGCTGCGTTTACCTCGCAGCACCTCAAGTATGAGGTCCATATCAGTGGTCAGCAGTTTGACACCCTCCATACTTGCAACGGTCCAGATGGGGACAAACTGGTCACTGTCCATCTGAGACATCAGATAAAGGTCTTTCGAGAGATTCTCCCTGTCAAACACGTACAACATGTATTAACAGATGTATTATAGATATATTAGTTATATAGATACAGCAAAAAAAAACTGCTTCCTGTTCTGCAGAATGGTAAACAGAGCTTTGATGCTGATTGGTCAATAAATATGGTTTATTAATGATGAAGCACAGCTCATCAACATAGCAACATGTTAATGTTGTTACGGTTTACAATTGACTAAATTTCAAAAGGACTGCGTTCCTGTAGTTTAACTGGTAGAGCTTTGTGCTAGCAGCACAAAGGTTGCGGGTTCGATTCCCAGGGAATACATATACAGATAAACTGTACTGTATGTCGCTCTGGATAAAAGCGTCTGTCAAATGTATATTCTAACAACAGAATGGGATTTTTTGTCATTTTTAATATTTTATTATGCATCACCTGTCTTATAAAAGTAATAAGGCACATATACTCAATAATATACAGCCTGTTGTTCAATTACACTTGTTCTTATTCTGCACACCAGTAATCAAAATATTGCCCAATGACAGCATCAGATCTTCTACTGGACTCATGATTGCGCTGTTTAACTACAGAAGAAATAGTCTTTCAAGCAGTGAGTAAATGAGCTCTGCTTCAACATTAATCAGACGATTATGAGTTTCCATGCGTCCCTCAGCTGCTTATGTAAAAAGTAATTACGTAATCTGGTGAAGCAGGTGTGGGCGTGTGGACAAACAGTGGACGTTACCTGGAGAAGCAAAACTCCAGCTGTTTCTTCAGCGACTCCTTCAGACTTTCCTCGGACAGCGGCTGTTCCTCAATCACCTCACCCTCAACTGAAGGTTTAAACACACACACACACAATAACAATCGGTCACTAAGCAACGATGATGGAATTAAACCGTGATGGTGCATGTATGACTCAAACCTGTTTGGTAGAGTGGGTATTCCAGTTCTGCAGACTCCATACCGTTCAACATGCAGCTCTCCACAGGAGGGGCTGACTCTAAGTCACCATAGCAGACACTGAACTCCCTGAAGCCTTGAAAGAGGACACGTAATACAACAAGCAGGTTTAGAGGTCGTCCTTAAATGACCCTTACAGTAAGTTACGGTAAGTGATACATAATTGATCCCTCAGATCTCATAATCTCACGGTCATTAGGGCAGATCCCGCTCCACTGCGAGCAAGTGCGAAGTAGAAAGTTAGAAAAAGAACGAGAGAAAGATAAAGGAACAGAATGAAGGAAATGAGAAAAGAGGGGGGGGAAGAATGAAAGAGCTCTACAGTAAGAGCGGTTCTGGATCCTTCCAAGCGCGATACTGATCATCACTGGGGTGCAGCAAACTTAAGCTCAAGTTTTGTTTGAGGTGACTTTGAATATGATGCAACTGCAACCGTTACAGGTATAAAAATGCATTAAACACTCCCTGTAGACAAGAAATATACCTACCCTCCAAATCTTCAGTGGGGGTAAAGTCTGCTTCTGGCCATTGGCACGTCTCTGTGACTCCCTCTGGAGAATGGCTAGTGGGCGCAGATACTTCCTGCCACACTTTTGCATTGGGATTCAGACCGGCCCCCTTAGTAGTCACCTTGAAATCATGGTTAAAATAAACCAGCAAGGTTAACAACTTTATTATCAGACTTTCACACGATGAAGAAACAAAGCAGCACACGTCTGGCAACAATAAACCAAATTTTTAGATTTTTTTGTAATCTGAATTGTGCGAATTAACAGAGCACGTGTGCATTCTGTAACCCATTACGTCATCTGAAATGGACCGTTCTGGCTAAAAGTAACGCTTCAAAACAACATCTTATGTTTTCTGGGACTTCCTCTTACTGTAAAGTTACACAAAACGTTACACAACGTGTGCCACAACCTTGACGAAGGACGTCTGAAGAGCGAGAGAGGGCAAGACAGTCACGGGCTCTCGGTCAAATTTTAGAAGAGCCACAAAAATCGCGCTTTACAAACCGCTGAAAACAGGTTTACAAACCGCTGAAAACAGGCTTACAAACCTGAGCCTGCAGGTTCCGTACAAAACAACTTTTCCCGTCAACTTTCTACTGCAGCGCCTTGATAAATCTCCATTCACAAGACATATTAGTAACCCAGCCCAACACGGGTAGGTTTTAAATAGTCGGCCCTTTCACCCGTTTAATCTGATTAGTAATCCACGTCCACTCTAATAAACCAGAGCCAGAGTTCAAGATAAAGAGCTACAAACCTGCAGCCGAAACGCACCCAGGTTAACCAGACTACAGCTTTATTGGATTTTAACGGGTTCAAATTATTTCTGGACGTGTGATTGAATTAAAAGACGAGGTATTTCGTGGTTACTGTAACTCTTTGTTGCTGACATTTACTTACATTGTGAATTTCTACGGCATTTGGTAAGAATAAGAGGGACGGGCTAAATACTTAGCAATTGTTGCGCGCACGTGGATCGTTCAGTGTCGACGGTCAGCTCAACAACACACAAACACATAGTTTCACACAACAACTCAACTTAAGATGCTCATCGGTAACTACCCATTTCTAAAATAACACTGCGTACATGCATCAGAGAACTTCATCAAAATCTTTCCTTGTTCAACTCGTGGCAGGCGCCATGAACTCAACCCGTGCCACAGCGTTGAACAACATTAGCGGTCGCCAAAATGACCTCGTTAACTCACCTCCACAAACAACAGCATGGTCTTGCACCCGGACACCGTTAGCACTCGCTAGACACCCTACAGACGAATAAATCGAGCCTCCAATAACGTGCCGCTAACTTCCGCTTCTCTTTGCTCAAACCAAAAGTGCAAAATCACTGCCAAAGACTTGTGCGACTCATGCAACGATCTCATTCGCACCGCGTAAGCATCAAGACGGCGCTTATGCGCTCGGTCTGATTGGCCGTGAGCTCGTTTTTCCCTTCGCTTCTTTTGTGATCACATGCAGCAGCACGCTTTGAATAACCCCCGCCCCCCGTTACGCCATTGGTGCGTGCTGGAATACGTCATACGAGATCCCCATATCATTGGAGTACACGTGTGTCTGTCAAACTTACGCTCAAGTTACCGGAACTTAAACCACTGCCACAAAGATCACCGCCGAGCACGTGGCGAAAGACTAGACAGGCCTGACAGAATGAATGAATGTTGTTATATAATTAAAAAAAACAATCAATTTAAGAATTACATTTATTTCGAGACATTAACGTGGCCAGTATGGCTAAAATATGTGTACTGTATAATAAGGCGTAATGTAATTTTGTCACGAGGCATCAAATAGACAGTCTGGTGACAGGATGAAAATACGTGCATCAAATGTGATTTCTAGGTGTGATAGGCTGACACTGGCTTTTAGACTGAAAGCTAAGAAGCTCATGAGTATTTTATGATAGTGTTATGAAAATGTAAATATACGTTGCCACACGTAAAAAATAAAGAACTCCATTTAGTTTAAGACAACACTAATATTTAACATATTTACTAATTGGACAGTCCAAAGTAAGCAATGAAAGTATAGCCAACAGCTGATCCATAGTGTGGCCAGGAAATCTACATGTCCAGAACTGACACAAAGGACCATGTTAGTACCCCCATTGTATAGACATGTAGCATGGTAGTACCATGGTATTCATTTAGAAAGAAAATTTCTAAATGAAATTATTGTGCTAAAGCTGACCTTCATATTAAACCACCCGAGCAGATCCTGCCACATGGCATTAAATCTTTCCTGCCATATTAAGATTCATTTATTAACAACACCGCTGTTACTGACAGCCACAGCTGGAGAAACAACCAAAATCAAAACATGGTGATTAGAATATGGCCATTATAAAAACCTGATATATTTTCCCAATCACAACTTTAATTTTTAGTGTACATCAGAATTAGCCTTTTTGACCCTTTTTCATCATTTACTCACCGTCATTCCTTCTTTTGTGGAACACAAGAGAAGATATTTTGCGAAATGTCTCAGTGGTTTTGTCATACAATGGATGTCAATGGGTGCCACTGTTGTTTGGTTACCAACAAACTTTAAAATATCTTCTTTTGTGTTCCTCAGAAGCAAATAAAGTCAAACGGGTTTGAAATGACATGAGGGTGAGAAAATACTTTATTTTTGAGTGAACTATTCCTTAAGAGAAAATCACACAAACTAATTTGTCTACATTTCTTACAGTCGCGCGTAACTACAAGGGTAGTTTTGTCTGTCATGGCAACGCTTGTTTACTTCATCACGGAGCTCTCAGCTGAGCAGCAGAAACACGTGCTACGTAATTTATGTGCGCACGGCTTTGGTTAAAACATGGCTGTTGCTTAGCAATGTAGTCTTACCTGTGCCGGACTCTTATACTTTATCCTAACTAGTTTGCACCTTTTCAGCAGATCGATAACTTTGTATAATTGTATAACCTGGCCAGTTCGAATGGACACAAGTAGTTTGTAAACAGATGACAATTTGGTGCTCGTTCTAACAGTTCCACGAATAGTTATGTGTCGTAAGACGTTTGTTTTAAATGCTACACTGTAATTGACAGATTAATGACCCTGTTTTTACATGCATATAACACATATGCGCTTAGAGGAGGGTTAAGTGGGTTGTGCCGATTCAGCCCCGCAGGCCTGGGCTTACCATGCCGCCCGGGTCCTCGCCGGTTTTCTCTTTATCTCCTAGGACTGATCCTGGCTCGACCTCCTTATGTTGCAGTTGAACGCAACTCTCCGAAGTCATCAGCCGCCCTTCGCTCTTCACCGGCCGGCCTCTCTCGACCCCAATCCGCGATCAAGCGACGCGCACCTCCTCGCCGCTCCGTCACTCCTCACGCCGGCTGAATGCAACAAGCACTTGCTCTAGCTAGTTAGGGTTGGTTTGTTTCACCTTCTCGAAAGCGCCGGGCTAAAACTTTATCTTGCGATTCTATCCTCAGTATCGGTCTACTTCATACCTCAATAAGCTTTAAAACAAACCGGGGGATCAGCAAACGTTTGTGACATACGGCAGAAATTCACACACCGTCCCGACGGACAATGCGACCACCCCCTCCATCGCGCTCGCTCGCTCTTCCCTGGCAACAGTGCGCAACGCATGGCAACATACGGGCGCGCTCGCCGCATAGCGACAGAAGCCCAATAAGCAAAATAAAATCAAATTTTGCATCTAAACTAATGTGTAGACTGACTGTAATTAAGTGAAACCATTGTGTAACCTGGGTTGAGCTGAGGTTCATAATATATTGTATCCATAAATATGGCATCACATGACTAGATAAGGATTAAACACTATAAGTTCACTTTAAGTAACTTTATTACCCGAGCATGGCAGAAAAATGTTCATGTAAACATTTACAGTAGTGAATGTGACTGCTGATACAACATGAAGCAGTAATTTCTCCGTTTTTCTTGCAATGCTTTGAGTCACATACAAATATCAGTAATGAAAAGCAGACGCAGGTAAATACTGAAAAAAAACCTTTTACTTAAAGCTAAGAATCACAATCATCCCAATATTTGTATTAAAGTGAAATACTGATAAATGTAAAATTTTGCCACCTAGCCACTTTTTCAAAGGAAATCTCCCCCAAAATATGAATCCCAGTCTTGTGGAGACTCATGATTCATATATTCATCAAACATGAGAATGAAAATGTGGAGCTGAAAGAGTTAACAGATGTTTAACTGCGGGCGATTGCTGGACATTCTTTCAAGAGAACGTGACATCAGAGCAGCGATTCCTTGTTTTGAGGATGATACAGAAGAGAGAGGCTCAGCTTCCGCCCTGATTTGTCCATATTTCTGCTCGTAACTGTTTCAGGCGTTGGTGGTCCCAGACTGTGATGCTTGTTGGCTGTGCAGCTGCTGAAGCTTTACGTTCATGACTTCTACCACAGCTTTACACGAGCAGCAGAGAGGAACACAAGAGAAAAGAAACTGTCATTTAATACATTATCTGTGCATGAGTTTTATACATTAAGACTGTGACCTAAATGTACACACACACAAAGATCTGCAAAGCTGCACATGGAGGATTTTTTGATTCTTTAAAGTAGTTTAAGAGGAACGTTTTTTAAAGCTATAACAGCAATTTTTTTATGTTATCAATGTCCAGACTAGACATTGTGATCAGCTGAACGCAAGAAACAATGTCCCACCTAAACCGCAAAATCTGTACAATATTCCAAACGTTTATTATATCCACTCTGTATAAATATAGTGTAATATAAATATTAAATGTTATACAATACATAAGGCAGCTGATACGCTACAGTGATAACCCAGAACTAAACAGCAAGATTCTGACCTGTAATAATCAATCAATAATAATATACGAGTTATAAAAGTCACCTTGTTTCATGGCATGTTTTTCTTGAAGGGCAGGCTGAATTTTTTCAATTTGTTTTGTAAGGAAGTCGATTTTTCGTTTAAAGAACTCTTTAGAATTCTCTACACTCTGTCAAGGTACAAAAACAAAATCCATAAGTACTTTCAGTTACAAGTATTTTGTAAACAAAATTATCCATGTTACGAAGAAGATCTTGGCTTACCTTCTCCACAAAGTAACCAGTTCCAACGTCCACCAAGACGTGATCAACATCATGCAGTTTTCCAGGGACATACATCTGCGGTCAGACAGTTAAGAAAACTAAGCTTGTTTTAGATTTTTGTAGGAGTACATGCTGCAACACAAAAGTCATTCTTGTTATGTGTTTATTTGGTACACTGATGGTGTAATGACTTTCTCGTGCAACTTCATAATTATTCAGTAACTCCGCTGTTAAGAGGATACAGAACTGGTGAGGGGAACAAGCAGTTCTTTTCCTGAGACACAGAAAGGACAGGAAATAGAGATAAGTGAACAGATTATGAGATTCTGTCTGAATTTATAGCATAAATGTATAACGCTCACCTTCATTGCTCTTGCTGAGGACGTTCAGACTGTCTTTAGCCTCCACATATTTGGTCTGGACTACTTTCAGCTGAGCTATGGAAGATGACAGGAATTCTGTTTCCTAGGAAAATTCATATCATCTGTTAACATGGTACTGATGCGCACGAATAAAACACAGCAGGAAACGAGTGTGTGCAAACTGATGCTCGCTAATGAGGAAGAGCGATCATGTATGCGGATCTAACAAATGTGGAATACATGTCAGTATACTTAATAGAAATTAGGTACCGCCACGACAATGAATCCTAAGCACTTGTCTCTAATGCAGATGTTCATTTTAAAGGGTTTTACTAAGTATGAATGCAGATGTAGCGCTACTAGCGTCATGCGTCCACGCAGCGTGTGCGCGTTAAAACACTGACAGAAACTACCAGCGCATTTTGTACTTTAAGCGAAAGTACAGTTTCAGTCGCGATTATATTCATATACAAGACAAAATACCTGGTCAAGCTGGGTTTTCAAGCCCTCTAATTGTGGAAGAGACAATTCAGTGAGATTCACCGCCATGTTGAATATAATAGAATAAGAGAGCTTCCGTGTTTGACCGGAAATGAACGAAGGACTTTTAACAACGTTTATTGGTTAGTTAGTTAGATTGAACAAACGATAACTAAACTTACTTAAAGTCCGTCAAATTGATTGAGCTTAAACTAACACATTTTAAATCGACAAGAGCTGATAAAATGTAGTGTTTTAGTATGTCGTGAAGTACATCTTAATGGCCATTTGTCCTATACACATTGTAATTGCTTTTGTGATTTTTCTCTCTAAATAAGACGAGAAGGTTCATGGCCTGTATGCATACAGCCTTCATCATCGACGTTGAAATAACTGCAATCTACATGTACGTGCAGGGGTGACGGGAAATTGATCATGGGTATTGTAGTCCAAACAGAGCAGTTCAGGTATTATTTAGTAATAAATTTGCACCAAAAAACTTCAGAAATTAAAGCACCGTTAAAAGTAAGTCCGCAGTTAAATACACTGACTGAATAACTGACATTGAAATGTGTCTTTAAAGACATCTTTATTATTGTTCTTATGCAGACAAGGGAAAATACAAAAATAAAATTGTATTTTTGTATTAAGCAATTTTATCGTACTACTCAATACCATAACTATCATAAACTCTATTCCATTTGCTTTAATTATACAGTGTATAATTAAAGCTATTCAAAAACAAAAAAAGATACAAAGAAACTTCCAGGAAATCCTGTTGCGTTATATTAAATAATCGTCTCAGAATGTCACATGACCGGCTGTCATTTATCTTGCGTATACAGAGGGTTGAGCACTGTTGTTGTGGCACCCTGGAAAAGAGGGTTTGTCATATTCTGCCATTCAGTCTGTTTCTGTGCTTTGACGAAGTTTTGATATTCTCGAATGTCATACAGCTCCAGCAGGCCGCGATAAATAATAATAATCACAATGCCAATAATAATGATGCTTGTCGCAGAGCTGCCGATTATTATCGCTGTCTTATCAATGGAACCTACGAACACACAAAAAACAAATGTTTACCAGTACCAGTTCATCAGCTGTGTAGAGTTAATTTTGTCATGTAAAAATTTAAAGCTGCAATCGGAAACCGTTTTTGGGTCACAAATAAACAGTACAGATACCGAGCAAGTACACGACAGATCAGCGTTGAACACGATCTCCTTACCTTCCCCCAATTCGCAACGGTAAGTTTATAATAATGATTTATAATTTGAGCTGTCCGGTTTGATTTTCCAATAAAATATCAGTTTGAAATCATTTGACTTCAACGCAGTCAAGAAAAGTGGGTAAAGTGACATGCGATGTTTGGTTTCAAACAGAGATGGCGACAGAGAGACAAACGTTACGGACTGCAGCTTTGAAGATGCTACAACATGTTGATATAATTCTGTAACGATGGCAGAAGACACTCTACAAATTCGAATAAAATGCGATTGCAAATGACTGTTAGGACATACGGGGGAGGTCCGCATACTGGAGAACAATTTTTCCATTCGACTGGAGTTTCACATCATAGGAAACTGTGTCTTTATAGGTGCACTCCAGCTCAAGTGTATCATCAAGACGAGATATTTCAGCATTCAAACAGCTCTCAGTACACCTGCTGATGTCATCACCATCCATGTGACATGCTACACAGTCCCTACAGATGAGACACGCGGGTTTAAAAGGGTTTTTTAACATAACATTTTATATATATTAAAAACATTATTGTTAGAGGAATGCTTTGAAAACATTACAGAATATAAAAATGTCAGAAAAACATTCCTATAACCAAGAAATAACGGTGATACAACACCTAAAACCTTAACATTTTTGTTACTTAATGGAAACATTAAAGAAACGTTCTTACAACCTAAACTGGTTAACTGGGAATCTCCTATTAACACACAGACACACACACTGCACCAATCATGACACAGTTATGACATCACAAGCAGAGATATAAATGCACTTTATAATACTCACTTAAATTGTGTGCATCGGTCGATGAATGCAGAGCAGTGCTCTCCCATGAAACCTGGCTTACACTGACAGCGGTTGCAAGCGCACGTGCCTTGACCGCTGCATAGCACGTTCCCATGCTTACAGCTGTCATTGCTAGGCGAGCACTCACATGCAGTGCCATTGTAGTTTCCATGACAGAAACACACACCGCATTTACATGTTCCTTTTCCTACACGACAAACATGCAGATGACACACAAAAACTACAACATCAACGCTTTTTAATTCATTTACCAGAAGTTTTTAAACGATTTTCAAACAACAAACGCAAGTAGAATCAATTAAAAAGAAAGACTACAGCTAACAGGGAATGTTCTTAGAATGTTCTTGCAGTAACATTAGTAGAACTTTATAACATTGTATATGATATATCAAAAATGTATTCTTGAGTTGTTGGGACTTTTTTAAATGTCACAGAATTAAAAGTTGTCAAAATGTTCTTATAACACGTTTGAACATTCCTAGAACTTAAAATAACATAAAATAACATGCTTTTGTTTTCTAGGGAAACATTCTTACAACCTAAAATGATTAGCCGGGAAGGCGCATTGGTTTTGTAAGTGTGAAAGTTAAGTTAGTTTGTTATTTCTCCCAGAATAAAGATTTCAATGTTCGGGTGAAAAAAGTACAACTGCACTTACCGTTACAGATCAAGCTGTCATAGCGTTCACAACTACTGTCATCACACTCACAAAACTGCCCGCTGTAGTAGCCGTGACACACACACTTGCCACACTGGCAGCTGCCGTGCCCGCTGCACACCAGTGAGCTGTTGTCAGGGCGACAGGATGGCAGCATATCCTTCTGCTTCACACACTCGCAGCGCTGACCCAAAGAACCTTCATCACAGCTAACACACAAACAAACACAATTTATACCACAAATAATAATGTAGTTCCTGCTGGTACCGCTAGGGGGGTCTACCTGCACACTCCACACGAGAGAGTTCCTTTACTGTTACAGTGTTGAGAAGACTCCTCTGACTGGCCACAGTTACAGTGACACTCCGTATCCACGGTGACCTTCAGCTCCTCAGCGATGCCTTGCATTTTGATCCTGAACGTCTGAGGCTCCTTCATGCACCCAGAAGCTTTCAAACGTACTTGAAACGAAACCTATTAAAACAGCACACAAATCCCAACAAGTTTTGGTTGTAAGAACGTATCCGTAACGTTTCCATTGAGTAACAAAAAAGGTAAAACTTGTATTTGGATTATTCTAGGAACGTTCAAAACATCCAGGTTTTAGACATTGTATTAACGTTATTGCTCTGTTACTAGAACGTAATTTAAACTTTTTAGTTCAGTAACTGCAAACATTCTACTAAAAATGTTAAAATAAAATTTAAAAAAATACAAATCGTTCTACTAATGTTACTCCAAGTGTGTTTTTGAGAACTTATAGAGAACTTTAAACCAACGTTCTGAGAATGTTTGTTCCTTGTTAGCTGAGAAGCTTTCTCAGCCAATCAAAAAGGTTTATTATTTTTCAGCAGACAGTTGATAATTCTGATGGTCCTTAAGATTAAAACACTGAGGGTCAATGTCACCTTTTCATGCTTGATGTCTTTACACTCTCCTCTCTCTGTCCATTCGTTCTCTGTCAGACTCCCGTTACAGCTGGACCTGTAAGACACGTTTATTTCTGCTGGCACACCTTCTTCCTCCAACACGAGAGTGGATGACAAGTTCTGGCCCATAAACAAAAACACGGGCATTTAAATATATATACAATACATATTGTGTATGTTAGTTTATGTCACATATTGTGTGTGTCAAAACTACAAGATATGCTAAAAAAGTACATAAATATATAAAATCAACATCAAATATATCTATTCAACTTTCACACAAATTAATAACGTAGAAAAATGCAAAGAATATGCTTTTTTACATACACACTGTATATCTACTGTATACTTTACAGTGGATATTTACTGTAATTTACAAGCTAAAGTTCCTAAGATATAACTTAGGATGGATTAGTTAAACAATTAGTAACAAAGTGTTAAATCATTTTTGTGGCATAACTGCATATGAATATAAACACATATCAGACCATCAGTCTTAGATTACCCTCAATGACAATGACACACACATATAGCTTCAATTTAGTTTGAAAATGATCCGTTCAAACTATTGTTTATAAGCAGAAGTGGAAAAGAGAGTTTGCATGATGACTTCAGTTCCTATAATGCGTTTTGTCAATTGGAAGGTGTGTTTATAGTGCACAAGCTAAAATACAGATAAACGGTTAAAAGACTCACTCCATAGGCTTCAGAAATCAGATCAACCACATTACTGGAGTCATTCTTTAATACCCCCACCACTGACTGAGGAATCAATGCACTCAAAGCCTGTGAAAGCAAAGAGTGTTATATTTCAATAATTATTCAAATTACGATTTTAGTTTTAACCTTTAATTGTGACCTTATATGCTGGATAGATGTCCTCAGTTACTGCAAATATCAGCTGAATATTATTATCCTGCAGAACTCTTGACAGATGGCCAACTGATGGGTAATCCTGGAACACAATCAGACATGAATGTTTGGTACCTCTTAGTTTCAAAGCCAAATGCTGCAAGTAACGTTTGCATCTCTACCGCCATCTCTGGCTGAAACCTAAAATTGCAGGTAACTTGTAGAATTATTTTCTTAATGTGGACGACACGTTTGAATTCTAAACAACTGCTGTAAGAACAAGCCACAAACGCTGCATCACCTACAGTACCCAGACATGCGATATAATAACCAGATCTTCTTCTCTCTGTTTACACACAGACATTGTCCGCAAAATCAGACCTGACCGTTTAAATTATAAACCATTATTAAAAAAATTACCGTTGCACATAAGGTAAAGAGATCACAGATCTGTTTTTTGTTTAGTTTTAACCTACAAAACGTTACACATTCATTGCAGTTTTAGTAAACATTACATTCTATTGACTTCAACAACATTCTATCAACAACAGTGAATGCACAAAGTGGATTCATCACATATTCATCATAAAATGTGGCACACTCACATAAGACCGTCCATCATAGGAGCCTTTGTCATTAAGGTGACACTGTCCGTTATGGGGCTGAAACACACCAGCTAGCCGTCCGTCTCCTGCCATGTGGAAAGTATCATCAGAGGTGTAAACCAGAATACGTGTCACATCCCCCCATTTGATCTTATCCTGTGAGGGGAAATGGAAAAATAAGCCTTCTTTATTCAGCAACAAGTAAATAAACCATTTCCTGACTGTCTAATGCATACTGTATAGAATATAGCAGGAGCTCCAATCTGATAAGACTTGCAGCTAGCAGGGAACGTTCCTAAAACATTGGCTAACATTAAAAGTTAGGCTAACTCTAAAAGTTTTCTAAGAGTTCTTAAAAACGTTCTTGCAGTACCTTTTATAACGTTATACACATCATATATCAAAAAGTTGTTCTTAATGGAACATTTCAGAACAGAATTAAAGAACGTTCTTTTAACCATGCAACAACATTCACCTGCCTCTAAACATCCCTACACCTGTAGTCTCTCTGCATGCCCCTGCACTACACCTGAGGTCACAGTCTCTCTATAAACCTGTTCACATTCAGTGGCATTGTAGCCGAATGTCTACAACTCTTTCTGAAAGCAGAAGTTCAGCCAAATATAACAAGTCATATGGGAATGAGTCATCATGATGATGAATAAATAATGAAATGCATTTCTGATTAACTATCCCTTTTATTGATCAAAATACATTTCCTCAAAACTAGGAACAAAAGTGACATCAAACAACATTCGCAACATTTTTTGTCTTTACACGGCCTTCATTAACAATAACCCTATTCTCACCTTACAGACGGCGGCTTGCATTATGGCATCCAGGCCAGCTTCAGGAGAGTCCAGGTTGCCAGATATTTTCTGTTTGCTAACCTGCCGTTCAAACTCTTTGGCATTGTGGGTCAAGGGCAAGACATTCTGAAAACTGAAAGCTGGTTGGCACATATCTGTGCGTTTGGGGCACGGGTTATTGCGCTTTAACTTCACCATACTGACATATGGAAGCATCTCCTTATCCACAAATGAACCAAACCCTGAGAGATCATGAGGAGCAAGTAAATGTTGACTTATTTAATAACTATATTTCACTTTTTTCTTACCGTTTAATACGCTGGCCCACGCTGTAGCAAATTCACTCATGACCAGTGACCAAAAATGTTCATAGTTCCATAAATCCTTGTTATTTCAAAGCGCGGACTTACCGATCCGGACGCTGCTTGTTATTTCCTTCAGTTTCCTGAGAATTTTCTGCCCCAAGGTTTTGATTTGCTCCAGGTCATCTTTCATTGAATAGCTCAGGTCCATCAGATAGTACAGGTCTATGGGGTAACCCTGAGCCCTTTTAAACTCAACCGTGAATTCGAGTGGCACCCCTGCACGTTTAAAAAATACCTGAGAATATGATTGTGTACTCTCCATGTGTACATGTGTACGTGTACTCTCCATACAGGCCAGCAATAACTGCAATAGTGATATAAAATTGTAAAATGTATATTTTAGGCAAAAGAGTAACATATTTTGGGTTTTGGTATTTGGGCTATGGTCACTGGGATAGTTTTGACTGGACCATTGGACTGGTTTTGGTCTGGCAACCTTTTGATGATAAAAATACTCTATCATGCTACGCACACAGCTCGAAGGCTTTCTTACATTCATGTCACAGCATGATATCGTCATGGTAACGTTTTTGTAAACAGAAGCCTACCAACTCTGAGTTTAATGTTGACGTTCTGAGGTTTGAGTTGAACCACATTTTCAGGGTCATTGTTGAGGTCACTGTTCTTCGCAAAGGTCAAATCATCGTCTTTGGGATTGATGACATGTTTCCTCCTACAGCTCCTGGCCTCCAGAGACTTGGGCGAATCACAGCGGCGCTCATTCGCCTCGCCTGGTTTCAGAAAGTCCTGCAGCACAAGCAGATTGCCATCAGAGGTAAACACAGCATGGAACTGACTTCAAACAGAAGTTAAATGAGTATAAATAAATAGAATATATATAGAATAAATGTCAGTCTATAACTGGTGTATGATTGCAGGAACATTTATGAAGTATAACACAACAACGTGCACTATGACCCCTAACATGTTTAATAGTTTTCTTTTGTTTAACTGCTCTACACCTGAAACGAATTCTAAAGTTTCTGTTCTCTGCCCGGTTTACACGATGTATCTCACCGTCTGTGTGCACCACGCACATCCTGGACTTCTTATACATTCAGAACATGTAGGCTGAGATTGACACACTGTTTCCTGTCCTGAAATGAATACAGACCATTTTAAATATCAAACACACAATGGGACAATGAAATGACTCTGTTTATATAGAAAGGTATGACTGTGGTTAAAGAGTCCAGTCGCGTCACCTAGCGTCCACCTCTGTCCTGCCCAGTGAAGGAGAAATGTCACTATCACAACAGCCCTCATAGCCTGCAGACAGAAAGAGTTTTATTAAGCTTTACATTCAAGCTTTATAAAATGATGAAAGGGTTCCCAGGTAACAGAGAACGTTCTTAGAACGCTGGCTTACGTTCTGTAAAAGTTCTCTCAAAGTTATTGTGTTATTTATCATTTATATCAGTTCCTTGACGAACTATCAAAATAATAATTTTCCATTTTTAATATTTTTGTTACTTATAAACAGAACTGTCCTTACAGCTCAAAACCTTTGGCTGGGTTGTTTGTTCAGAAAGATGACTGGGGAACACAGAACGTGTTGCTCTTTTGGGCATGTGGTGGGGTTGTCATGACTACAGAGACGTGATGAAGTAATATTTAAAGCGTGTGCTGCTTAAACGGAGTAACCAAGAAAAGTTCACAAGAAGTGTCTCACTCGTGTGTTCAGCTGTATAAAATGATGTCAAACCGCGGGGATCAGAATAAACACCTGCATACTTACACCACACAGATCTTATGTGTGAGAGAGCACGCAACAGACGCCCACGGCGTCATTCTTCTGCATGCATCCGGAAATGAGTTCACACTGACGGACAGTCACGCAGAACAAGAACCGCAGCGTTTCATTCTTCCTCTTTCTAAACGTCTCGAGGCATTAAATCAGTTTAGAAAAACGGCAAAATTCAATTAAAAAAACCTGAGAAGATGCTGATAAGATAGCAGAGGTTCAACCCTCATCTGTCTTTGGTAGAAAGCACAAAGATTTCACAGAGCGACATAACATTTTCAACTGTGGGTTGATCCTGTTCCAGTAACACAAACTTTTAGGGAACAAACAGACAAAGAAAGTTCGCGTTTGTGTTTCATTGTTGACATTGTACAGAAAGCAGTACGTATTGTAACATTATCTTAGTGTGAGCAAATAGAAAAACATAAAATTCAATAAAAAAATTACAGTTTTTTAACATCATAAGGTGTAAAGTTAGCCAAAATTAAATGTAAATAAGTAAAAGTTAAGTAAAAGTTAATAAATAAGCAAAAAAGGAACAGAGGGACAAAAGAGATAACAACATACGTTACACCGTTTACAAGAAGATATTAAAAGTAAATTTAAATGTTTCACCTTTTTAACAACACGGTGTTTAGTATAGTTTAGTATAGCTAATGTAATAGTCTTTCCCCTTTATTAGACAACAATTACTAAGTTTCAATTATTAATAGTGTCCTTATTCTACCGACTTTATCTGTGAAAAGTATGAAAACTTTGGGTCCTGTTTACTGGCGACTCCCCCTGTTACACGATACGTTTTGTAAATATGCGATACATTTTGTAATTGTATAATTCATAATTATGATATTGAATGTGCCTAAAAGTGTATCACTTATATTAAGTTGTTATTTAACAAAGCGAAATGATGTTAAAAATTAATTATATCTCTTACCGGTAACGGAACAGATCGCGTGGATGATAGAGCGCAATTCACAGCGTCGAACGACTGGCGTCCTCGATACCTCGATGGTTGTGTCTCAAAATATAAGAAGCTTTCTACCTAGACACCATTTTTGAGTGCAGCATTTGTGGGCATCATAGGACTCAACTGGCTATGGTATATGATTGCCCAAAATGCAGCACGAGTCTGTTTCCAAAGCTGGTGTCTATGCTGCACGCGTCTATGATGCCCAAACATGCTGTCTAGTTAGGCAGCGCACTAAGTTTTGAGACGCAACCTTGCATCACTGAGGTGACCAATGCATACATCATATATAATGTATCAATTATTATACATTTCAAATGTTAAAACATACACAGTAGTTTGGAGGCTGTTTTATGTAATCTATAGATTAGATAGGTGACTTTTAATAAGTCACTGTATGTATCAGAAAGATTATTACAATGTAATTCATCACAAACTGACAAATCCTTACTTTTAATTAAGTTTTGGAGACTGCTTGTATAAAATGTTCAGATTTCCACTAATTAACTAGAAAGTGTGTGAGAAACTGATTTTGGTCTTATTACAAACCTGTTATCTTGTCATCTGTGTCACACATACATACACACACACACACACACACACACACGCACATGGGTTTTCATGTTTTATGGGGGCGTTCCATAGACCTAATGATTTTATACTGTACAAACTGTATATTCTACTGCACTACACTAACCCAACCCTAAACCTAACCATCACAGAAACTTTCTATTTTTGATTTTTAAAATAAATCATTTGGTATGATTTATAAGCTTGTTTCCTCATAGGGACCGAAAAATGTCCCCACAAGATCAAACTTTACTGGTATAACTAGACTTGTGGGATTATTTGGTGAATACAAGGACCACGCTCATAGACACATGATGGTTAAGTCCAATTGAAAAGGGCAATCTAAGTGACTTGAGAAGAGAACAGGGAAGTCTCATCGCCCGGCTCTATGAGGCAGCTCATTTCCCCAAAGGTTACCAGCTAAATATAACAGAAAGAGAGACAGAAAGAGAGACAGAGAAAGAGAGAGAATACAAGAGAGAGAGAGGAAATGATGGTTAAGACTTTCTAGGACTAGTTGACATTACCGTTATTTGATTTGTTCTCTGGCTGGTACCAGTTAAGGTTAAAGGTGAGAAGTGCTGAAGATCAATGTTAAGGCTCCATGACCTCTCGTGACCTCACTGACATATGACTCCTTTTTGCTCATTCAACATGGCTGCTCTAGCAAATGAGTTGGCAGCAGCTCAATAAGGTAATCAGAGATTCTGGAGACCATCAACACAGCCAATGAAAATCTATCAGGTCCAAAATCCAGTAGCACAAAAAGATTACATTCGAAAATATTGTTATTGTTTATTTGTCTTTCAATGAGCGATTTAATTGGCTGATGAATTGTCTCTAATTGAACTGCGACATGTTTTATAGGAATATTTAAGTATCTTTTCTGTTCTGTTCTCTCTCTTTCTGAGGTGAATACTTACAAATATTCCTTGTTTATGTTCCTTATATTTAATTTCTCCTTTTCATCATCTGTCTTTTCTCCCCTTCCTTGTCTCAATAAATGTTTCTGTTTGTTCTTCCCTCTCACCTGTCTTCATTTTAGTGTCTTGCCTTCTTCTAACTTTCCTTTCCTTCTTCCTGTTTTTAATTGTATGCTAAATGAAATGCTAAACCTACAGCTCCGTGACATTTAAAGCACACGCTTGAGAATGCACACGCGCGCTTTGTGTTGCATATCAAATGAATCTGTGTTTGGACGACCGTGTTGGAACTGAAATGGAGGATATTTGTGTGTGGTGGTCAGTGTGTGTGTGAAGGGTACTGAGGCTATTTTTTTAGTCCGGGACCCGAACAATTTTGTGTTTACCCGACGCCCACATTTACAAAACCACACAATATATGCAGCATTTGTTATATACATTACTTCAGTAACTTTTTTCAATTAAATTGTGATATACATGCTTATAAAATCACGATGCTTAAAGAAATTATTATTGTTTCACAGCCATGCAAAACATCTTTAAAATCTGACATGTGATGACGTTTGAGAAACAAACATTCATTCACACAGTAAAGATATACAGAAACAAAGTCTACAACTGGCATAATAACAATAACGTTATTAACAATAGCATGACAACCGTAATTACTGTCAAAGATACTTAAAAATCAGCTTGCGCTTGAAGCGGTTTTGATCATGTTATATATTGATCGATGCTCAAATAAAATCATGCTGCTTTGCCTGTGTGAACATGTGCTAAGTTTAACCCTAACACACATGCGTATTGTTTATCCATTTATCTGTTTTGCCAGTTTGACAACAGCTGTGTGGTAACAAGCCAGATCTGTTATATTACAGTACCAAATCCCTGCGTGGCTCTATTTTTCTCCCTCCCCTCTCTTCATTCTCTTTATCTTGCCGCTAACAAGCGTGCGTTTAGCCTGTACACGAGAACATTTCTGGGGTCTCATTGTGTCGCTGGCTGTTAAATTTGATCAACTTGTTTTTGCGTTGGTTTGTTTTTGGTACTTGGTTTGCATTTTTAAAATGTTGTTTTGGAAGTTAGGGTTACCCCAAGGTGCAAAGAAACACCCTCCTATAAGAACAATCCCAAAACACGTTGAGTGTGCTGGACTCCGACTGGCCGCAAGATTGTTTTAACAAACTGCTTTTATTTTTAATGGATAGCAAACGTTTTAATATGTATCATTACTTTACATAAACAAACAGTGCATGAGGAGATGCTGTTTATTCTGCTATTTGGTGTTGTCATTGATAAAAGATGTGCCCCATTATATGTACGAGAGTTATGAAAGGCGATTCACTTTTGAATGATCCGTTCACGAGTTCAGGAACTGAACCATAAATCCTGCTCATCCCTGTCTTTCTCACCTCCTCTCCCTCGCTTTATTTTTTCTCCCTCTATTATTTGTTTCTCCTTACACTTAATTCATGTCTCAGACTGGAATGAGGAGGGTGCCAGTGGGTGGGGTTAGCAGTGTGCGTGAGGGTTAGGAGATTAAATATACGGTTTATACAGTATAAAAGTCATTATGTCTATGGGAAGTCCTCACAAAGCAAAGAAACCTAACGTGTATGTGTGTGTGTAATTGCCGTGACGGGACAAGATGTTGGAAGTTCGTTAGTGCGTGGCAGTGGAACGCTGGATCGCACCACAGCAGCTCCACGGAGAGGGATCATACAGAGACAGACAGAAGAAGAAGGAAACAAGAGAAAGGCATTAAACAACAGAAAAAAATAACCGAGCAGAAGCACAATGTCTGATGTGTGTTAACACTGAATGATATTTTTCTGTTTTTGTTCGACTGTTTTTGCCTGTATGTTTGTTTACATGCGTTTTTGTGCCTAAACCTATCGTCTTATTTTTGCTTGATGTAATTCTATATAGTGCATCACAAGCAGGAAGAATCCCAGCTAACAATTTTAGGCTGCAAGAACGTTTCCAGAATGTTTCTATTAGGTTACAAACATGTTAAAAAGGTTGTTTTGAAAGTTCTAGGAACATTCAAAATGTCCAGTTTTTTTAAAGATTGTATTGACGTTATTGCCTCTTTATAGGAACATTATTCAAGCGTTTTATTCCGTAACGTTTTTAAAATGCTCCACTAACTACTTAAGAATAACGTCTTTGATGTTAATATGATAACTCATTTTAAAGAAACGTTCCACTAACATTACTGCAAGAACTTCGAGAGAACGCTAGCCAACGTTCTAAGAACGTTCCCTGTTAGATGAAAAATTGTTGAAGAATAAACAGCAGGGAAGTTTTATGTGTCCGAGAATTCCAGTCAGAAGGGAAAATCTTTTTGATGGGGAGAAACTGGAGCGATGTGAACTGATCACAGATCAGACAGAGCAAATCTCTCACACACACACACACACACACACACACACACACACACACACACACACACACACACAGTGTTGGGTAGTAATAGACACCCCAACATTGTAGGTGTCTGAGTTATCTGACAGACCTTCTGAGCTAGACAAAGTGTGAAGTGCAGGAAGACTAATGGAATGAGTTGCAAACCACTGAATTGCATAACATTCTGATTACATTACCTATTAATAGAAATGTTTAATTGACTGATTGTGCCTCTACATTGTTTGAGCCAGAGACTGGGGTATGATCAGAAGAACAACATGTGATTTCTGAGGGGGAATAAACCAGCACAAACTGCTGGTTTAACATGATGAAAGACGGTTTAACAAAGTCTTGCTGGTTAAGAGAGTTTAGAAGCTGCTGCTGGGGACAAACATCTAAAACACAAGAGTCAACATTTATTCTTTTCACAGGCTGTGATCCTCATTTAAACACAAAAAGAATGAAGGAAGTCATGTCCAATAGAGTCTAAATATGAAGTATTAACTTTATATTTGTTAATTAGTCTTGTGTGTAACCCAAAATAACAAAAGATACAAATCAACCCAATAATAATCAGATTAAATGAATTAAAATTACTGCCAATTTTAGCGTGTATACTGTATATCTAACTGTCATATTTCATTTATATATCAGATGATAATTTAGAAATGATTTACTTAACTGCACACAAATACACATTTAAATTCACTTAAGATGATGTGGAACAGACTGACGTGTCGTGATGGAATTCTTAAGGATCAAAGTTAAATATCTTGACAAGTTTTGGCCTTCGTTTCCTCTTTCTGTCTGATTCTATCCCTTCTGTTGTTCTCCCCTCATCTTTTTTCCCTCTGTCGCTTTTTTCTATCTTTCAATGGTGTTTTTGAAATGGCTGACAGAGGGCCAGTGAGAAATGGGGGGGATGTGTTGGGTTAGAGGTGAAAAGAGAAACGGAGAAAGAGAGAGAGAAAAAGAGTGACAGTCAGTGACGGTGGGTACAAACCGTGACCTTAAGCACAGAAGCAAGAGAGCATGACGGTGAGAGAGAGAGAGAGAGAGAGAGAGAGAGAGAGAGAGAGAGTTTCAGGCACACCTCAAAACAAACATTTTCTCTTGCGTTGCCAGAAAAGAAAACTTTGCAATTATAATAATTATAATAATAACAGTTTAGCATTATCCTCAAACCCAGCTAACAGGTTGTCGGAACATTTCTCTAAGGTTTCCATTAACTTATAGAAACTTAAAAAATACTATTTCAATGTTATTGGAATGTTCAAAACATCCAGTTTTTGTATGTTTCTTTAATGTTACTGTTTGGTTTTAGAATGGTCCCGCAGTCTCTCAAAGTTATCAAAAACGTTCTTAAATACGTTGTTAAATATTAGTATGTCGGCTTTGTCTTTAAGAGTCTCTCTGGTTAGAAGATGGAACAAGAACCGAAAATGCAGGAAGCCAATCGAAACAGAGAGACATGAGTAGAGGAGATTAATTGGCTCTGAAAGATGTTTTAACAACACGATGAAAGAGCGTGTAGAATTTCAATGAAAGGAAACTGCGATATGTTTCCTGTAAGAGATGTTCGCCCTTTTACATCTATTTTCTGTTAACCAAAGCAGTATCATTGCAAAGAGGCAACAATGCTATTAAACATTACTACTTTATAGTTTAAAAGTCTTCTACATGTGTTACACGTGTAGTGTGTTTGTGGGTAAGTGCGTTAAGAACAAAGAATCAATGTTTTGTAGTCCTGCTGGATGTTTCCTCATTTTCTCTCCTCTCCTGCTGTCTTTATATCCCTCTTCATGCTTTTTTGTGTGTCTATCATGGCTAATACACTTTCACCCGACACACTGCCGTGCCTCTGTCTCACCGCTGTCTCTTTGAAACACTGTCGCCACAGATTGAATGCAAAAAACAATTGTTGTGCAAATAATGAACACATATCATACTATTTTAATTGAAAGGGTTTAGGACAAAACAGTCTGTAGTAAGTAGCTGATGTCTACGGATGTTTTTAGTGCGTGATGCACACGGGCTGTTGACTACTGAGGGACGTTAAAAGGTTAAAAAGGAATGAGTGAAAAAGAGATCAATTGCATGTATTTTCCCATGATATTTAAATAAATATGCCTGAGTATATATGGCCTTAGAGAAAGACAATCGGTTAAAACCCATGGGACCTATTAGTGATGGGTAAAACCCATTAACTAACCTTGACTAGTTAATGCACCTTCAAGGTTGTGCTATAATAAAACCAATAGTAATACATACAACAGGTGAATGAAGGCATGACATCATGATAAATGCCTGGTAATGACACCATACCAGTGCAACCCGATTTATTCTTACTAATTGGATAGACAGCAGCCTTATTAAGACGCACATCTTAGCAAGCCGCCTCCCGTTTCACCGGAGACCGGTGCGAGCGAGCGCGAGCGCGTAATTGTGTACCGGGCGGGAGGAGAGCGAGGAAAGCGTCTTTTCATCATAGACACCGAACAAGTGCGAAACTGTTGCTTCTCGGCGCTGTTTTAACAAAAAAACGATTGTGTGAATCTGTTTGACTTTCAAACGCGTAAACGCGAATTACACGATAGGGGTCTGTCGATAAGTAAACTGCCGTGAAGACGAAGGAAATATCGCAAGAAGGCAGAAAAACGGAGATAACGGACACGGACAAGATTAAAGCTGAATCCGGTTTCAATTCTCATATTTTCTGGAAATATATCAGGTATGCGTTGATATTTTTCGCTCCTGTTTTCTTTTATAATTGTCTTTTAATTGTCATAAATATTTCATTAACTTAAAATGTTGAATTCATCTAAGCTAGAGGAAGTGATGACGTTGATTTCGGAGAAGTCCACAGTTACATACAGAAGTTGCGCATCAACTGTATTTATATGTGTGTAAATGGAGAAAAAGCTGACGCCAGATCAGCTGCCCCTGATTGTTTCAATTAAGAAATGTGTGATCATGGAAACTGTAGTTTTACAGGTCATTGTGTAAGGTCTCCATAAAGCCTGGTGACAGGTTCCTTCATCTAATGTATTTATTTTCTTCTTTTAAGCAGAACAGTAAGGGACATGTCATGAAGTCAAAGGTGGTAGATCTTAGGACTGAATATCACTCCAGTGGATTGTTATGAAGACCAGCAGGTATTAAAACACACTGAGCACCGTGAAGCAGATTTAAAATTACATTTATTTAAAATCTCACCATGCATTCACCATTGGGCCAGCAGGACATTTGTAAGTGCAGCGCTTAAACTTGGACACTCTGTGGATTGAAAGGTTTAGGACTGTCACGAAAATACAAAATAATATATTGTATGGAACGATAAGGGATCGTCTTCATCGATTATATCAGAGGAATCACCATCACAGCTTCGGTGAGAAGAGCAGCAGAGTTTGTAACTGCGGCAGTGAATATGGACTCGTCTGGGAATTCTCACGAATCACAACAGTTCTTGAACTTCTCGTGGAAAAATAAGACGGACAACCGTCACTCCTCGAATCTGTAAGGCGAAGTCACCGCCGCACCACGTTTCCTGAGTCAAAAATGCACAGTCACATCATCCGACAGAATCTCTGAGGACCAACATTTGGGCACACCAAATCCCCCATATTGCTTATATCAGAGAAGCTATATATATTGCTATGACCATATAAACCCACTGGATTGCAATAGCGGCTTATATTGAGCGATAAGGGTTTCACTCAGAAGACAGGCTTATTCGGCTGGCTGTTGTGATTTTGGTGTAGTCAATACAAGCAGAAAGAAGGAGAAACAACAGACATTGAAAACCTTTTCACTATTGCTTGTCTAACACAAACCACGTATCGTCATATCCTAGTTATTTATCCTTCCCAGAGTTCATTCTGGCCGGGCCTGTTTCTGCAAAAGCAGAGGAGGACTTCCCCTCTGTCGCTGCGTCGCGCCTTAGCCACAGGAAGCGTGTTATTGGGGCGGCAGTGGGTGTGGCCATGGTGTTAGTGCTACTGGTCGCTATTCCTCTATTGGTCCACAGCACCAAACTGGGAGGGTCAGGGGGCGGAGGAACGCATTATGAAATGCTTGGAAGCTGTAAGATGGTCTGTGACCCTCTGACACCCACCAATGAACTGACACCTGTTTCCCCACCTCCTCAAGACATACCTGGACGCCGAGGGGGGGGTAAGTCCGGTTTTCGTGGTAACCAAGGGCCACCAGGTCCACGTGGACCCCCTGGAGAACCAGGAAAACCTGGTCCTCCTGGACCTCCAGGGCCAGGTCCAGGAGGATACATCCCATCCTTCTACAGCCCCAAAATAGCCTTCTATGCTGGTTTGCGCAAGCAGCATGAAGGAAGTGAGATACTGAAGTTCGATGACGTGGTGACAAATGTGGGGAATTACTATGAGCCGACCACAGGAAAGTTTACCTGCCCACTTCCTGGGACCTACTTTTTCATGTATCATGTGCTCATGAGGGGAGGGGATGGAACGAGCATGTGGGCCGACCTCAAGAAAAACGGACAGGTAAGATGACTGTGAATTGACGGAGTGCGTGTTTGTGCGTGTGAGAAAACAGCCTTTGAATGAAGGTAGAGTGTGTTAACCAAGTGGAATGTTAAACAGAGTAAAGCTTAGAAGTGATTTGATTGAAATATGAAACTAATATTAGATTAAAAATCTAATTCTCTTAAAAAGCGTTTAACATTCAGATAGGATGCTGTAAATCAGCTCTTTAGTCATTTTCTCAACCTGTCACTCAAGGCCCTGCTAAAAACAGGCAAAGAAAGATATGGGTCACAAAATATCTAAAACCAGTTAAATGTGGACAATGAAAACTTCTGTCATAAAGAACATTTGCTTTTGATGCTTTTTGTGAGGTTCTGCGCTAAGACGTTACCTCGTCAGATATGAAGTATGTTTGATCCAAAAGGGCTTTAGTGTGATTTACTTGTACCTGGTTTTAATTCTTGGTGTCTTGATATTATCTATTTTTATACATCTTATTTTAGGTATGGCTATCTTTTTTAGATATATCTTCATTTTCTCTTCTGTTTCAGAGAATAATCTTTGTTATTTTCAGTTTAGAGTTAAAAATAAGTGTGAGGTTAAAATCCTTTAATTAAAAGAATTTCATTTGTAACACAAACAAACAAGCTCAGACCACCAGCGCTCTGTTTTTGTCCCTCTGTCGAGTGGAACAAAGCACAACATCTGGAAGCAGTTCTCGCAGGTCCTGTGAATGTACAATAAATGAAAAAGAGGAAACAAACGCTCCATCTGGTGAAACATGACATGGATTTGGGATTTAGGCACTCTCAACTCAACCGCTCAGTTTTGAGTTTAACAGTGGAACAGAAATCGGGGATTATCCAAAGAGATGTAAAAAACATACATTTCCACACACACACACACACACACACACACGTTGTGATAGAATAATCTGACAGGAAGTGATGAAACCCCTCTAATCAATCTGCAATCTGTCAGCTTCCCTTCATTACTCCACCATTAACATGACATAACACCTGCCATTGATACCTGTGTCTGTTCATTATGTGGGAGATGCACAGCTTTGTGATCTCAAGAGTGTTGGAAGTGATCATTTTGAGAGTAAATTGATGGTAACGTCTGTAAACAGTAGAGGTGAGAATGCTCAATTTTCCAGGGCATCAGCTATCGGTGGATTCAAACTTTACACTTTTAAACACTATATTTAGTGGATCCATACACTAAACACTGTAATAGAAATGTTTTATCAGGTAACTTTGAAATTGTGCCTAAGAAAATCTAAAGCAACTGGTTTCATTCAAGCCAAGAAAAAATCCAAAATACTTTCGGTTACACGAATAAAAATAAGGTTAGTTATCAGAAACGGCTCTGAAAATGAAACTGAAGCTGTATATTTTCACTTTTTACAGTCCAAAGGTGATTTTTGGCTTGTTTAAAAGGGTCATTTCTCAATCTCAACAGTCATATTGTAGTTTACTAAATTGTATTAATGCTGATCTGTCTAGTCAGACTGTCTAACAGAGGAGCTCAATATGTCTTCACAGCAGCTCAAACACTGAAATGTTTTATTGCTGAATATACAATATCAATATCATATGTGCTGTGAGGTAAAAGCAGACTGCTCTAATATTCAACACAGTCTACATGAAGTGGAGGACCTGATAGGCTGTCTTAGCCAGTGTATAGCACGCTGTACTGCAGAGATTGTTATTCCAGCGATCTTCCCTGTTGTTAAATCTTTCATGTCTTTAAGATGAGATTCCCCAATTTCACCTGCGGCACACACAAACACACACAGAGCCACACGCTGCCAAATGTCTGTCTCCACCCTCATTAATTATCTCTCCCCTTCGCTGAATTATTCAACCCATCTCAAGGTCCTCTCAAAACATTTCAAGCAAAGACGTGAGATTGGATTTGTGTACGTCTGGGTCCTATAAGACTCGCCATTGTGAGGTTTGCTTGCTTCTTGAAAACCATTCTACGTAAATCCTGCTATTGTCACTCTTGTTTTATGTGAAAAATAATATTTAGATGAATTTGAATATTTTGAAACAAAAATGAGAGCTCAGATCGGACATATTTGAACGTATGAGCCCGCCAGGATAAGAAGCGCATGCAATGGGTGTAGGATGATAGAGAGATGAACGGAGGAGAGAAAGATGGATGGCTAATCAAAGGAAAGACGACAGAGAGTTTAAGAGAGAGAGTTACTGTGGCCAGAGACACAGGCAGCATCAGATCAGAGTAAGTAAGACAGATGAGCAAAAATACAGAGAAAGTGAGAGATCAAGTGTAAGTGAGAGAAAAATCTACTGAAGTGATCTCACATCGCTGATATTGATTAATATTTACAGTACATTTATGCTTATGGTACTTAAAGCAATTTAGGGTGCATTCAAGGTTTACATTTGTACAATGTATGTATTCTCTAGGAATTAAACCCATAACCTTAGCATCGCTAGAACCATACAAGCGCGTTGAGGATGCATCATGAGGGCTCCGAAATTACCCGACCAATTTGTTTCTCATTTTGAATTGAATTAATTAATTCAACTGATTCTCGGCGTCTCTTCGCATTTCACTGTACAACTGTCATTTTACTTTCTGTCCATTCTTAACTGGTCGACAACCCCCTTTAAGCTCTCTGTACTCTCTGTACTCTGTCATCTTGTCAGAGTAACGCAGCACTAATTATAGCGTGATACAGAGAACTTGTTAAAAGAGCCTCAAACTCGCTGTCAGTTATACTGCAGCTAATGAGTTTACATCTTCCAGTTAATTCATTTATTAATCTAGTTAATCGTGAAATCCCACAGTACCTTGACAGGCTTTTTGCATCTGCCGCAGTACAAGCTTATAAACTTCTTTCCTGCGTTTTCACTTTCTCTGCCTCGTTTTCTTTAGCTGTCTCTCCAGCGCTCATTTCCTGTGCTTTCCCTGCGCTTTGAATGGCCAAAAGGTCGATCTAATACAAACTCTGAGATTACATTTACATTTACATTTAGGCATTTGGCAGACGCTTTTATCCAAAGCGACTTACATTGCAATATACTACACATTGATCACTATACATTGAGTATGTGCAATCCCTGGGATTGAACCCATGACCTTGGCGTTGTTAACGCCATGCTCTAACCACTGAGCTACAGGAAAGCTTTTGATTACTGTCAGTGTGTTTGAGACACAATATTTTACGAAATCTCCTTCATAACTGTATGCGTATTGCGTTTAGTTTGTCTTAAATCCTCAGATGTTCTGTTGTGCTTTGATAAACTGCCAAACGAAGTAATCATTTAAAACACAAACACACACTGTTATGGGCGGAAATCGTTGAAAAATATTTGTAGTCTTGCGCCATGTGTAGTTTATTTGAATGCTTTTCATAAAAGTCAAATCTAACACATTCTCGTGTTATTGAGTCTTGAAGATTCTGTTTGCGATAGGATCGTATTGTTACTGTCAGAAATGATCTGTATTGCTTTATCTGAAGGTCTGCTATTTTTTCTGTTAATGGGTCGTTTAAGTCACTGGGGGAGCACATTCAATAAAATACAACATCCATGCCCTCGTTTAGACCTTTGTGTCCATCCTATGTCTCTCTATTTCTCACACACTTGGTTAATACTGAGTGACTCCGCTTGACCGCTGGTCTGTGCGAGGCTCAGTGGAGTTATTGAGTAGTGCGCCCCATTAGGAGCAACAGCGCTGGGCAATTACTGCCCTAGACCTCCCGCAGGAGCTGCCACCTCGCTCCGTTAATCAATCCGATTTAGACCGGACAGAGACGCGCACCAACACGAGACGGTGCGTGGTGGAGACACGCGTGACCTGCATTTCATTACGATTCCCGGAGAAAAGATGGATAGATGCTGCAGGGGATGAACAGATACAGGGTGGGAAAAGAAAGATGAGGGGAAGACAGGGATAATGAATGAGGAGATGTGGGATGAATTAAGAGCAATGCAACAAAATGTCGATGGCTTGGAGATGCATCTTAAGTACATGGTCACATGGTCACTGCATTCTAATTTAAGCTATTGTGGATCTATGTATAGTGGCAGACATTGGATGGTAAACAGTAATAATTATACAGATGCATTAAATATACCCAGATAACATTTTCTAGCTTGTAACATTTCCATAATGTTTACATTAGGTAACAAAAGCGGTAAAAATGTTATTTTGAATGTTGGAGGGTCTAGTTTGTTAGTTGATTATATTGTTATATAATTCATTGTGCTATTTATTATACATTATAAAAATAGGCTGACAGTTTAGCTTTTAAAAATGATGACACACAACAGGAAAGGTTTGTCTGGGTGAATTGTATAGACAGGTACATATTAATCTTAATATGCAATCTTAACACACATGTACGCACAGATCAATAACCCCTATTCTCTTGGACCTTGGCTCTTTCTTGGCCTCTCTCTGTCTGTCCTGTGTATCCCACAGGGTACTAAGTGAGGAGAAGAGGAAACAGCAAGAGCGAGAGACTGTGTGTGTGTGTGTGTGTGTGTGTGTGTGTAAAAAGAGAGTGTGAATGAATAAAGGAGTATCACGGTATCTTTGATATAGACATACACAGTGCATTAGACGCAGCAGATATATAGGATGTTAGAAGCAATAAAGATGGATGGATGGATGGATGGATGGATGGATGTGGCTTGTTTAAACCAGCTGCTTGTAATTTACTCCTATCGTATAATGAAGTGTTTTTGTCTTTCTCTCAGGTGAGGGCCAGCGCGATCGCTCAGGACGCAGATCAGAATTACGACTACGCGTCGAACAGCGTCATCCTGCATTTAGACGTGGGAGATGAGATCTGCGTACAGCTGGACGGAGGAAAAGTTCACGGGGGAAACACCAACAAATACAGCACATTCAGTGGCTTTCTCATCTACCCCGACTAACACACACACACACACACACACATTCATGCAAAAAACACAAGGACAGTTGCTGCTACTTATCTGGGATCAGTTCAACACCATCTACATTAGACTATTATACTACATAAAGTGTATAGGATGTGATGGAAGCCTACACACATTGCTTGTCATTGCAGGTATACTATACTGAATACCAGAGGGAAGCACTAGTGTGGTGTATTTCGGGGTAAAGCAGCATAATCGATAAGTAAAGAGGGATTGATTTTATCCATCAGGAATTGTTTGGATTGCGGAAAGTGGGTTTGGTGACTTCATCTAAAAATCTGAGTCGGATTAGGAGTTATTTTCATTAAGATTGCAAAGACAAGATTAAGATTGTTTGGAGTAATGCTCACCAGTAACATGCATATATGAGGAATGTGTATTATGGAAATAAAGAGGAAATAAACATGTTGATTTCATGTTGATTTAAATGAACTTGTATTGACTCTTCTGCATGCATGCGTTATTTTTACTACTTTATTATTCTCATATTAATGTTTCAGTGGTGTTTGAAGGCCCATCAGTGCTGCACAGAAAGTTCATGGTGTTAATATTGTTAGTGGAAATTCCCAGAAACGCAACATCAGGGCTTCCTCAGATTAATAATCCTACATTTTTCAAAGCTCATGTGCACAGCTCATCCAGAATTGATGCTATCCATCTCTCAAAAATATATTAAATTATTAAAGTCTTAAAATATTATCCAAAATGATGTTTGTGTGTTACTAGATTAACATTCTCCCTCTGAAATATGTATGCGTGCGGGTCTGTGTGTAATTCTCACGGCAGGAACTTAATGAACAAACGTGTGCATTACATGGCATGGAAACTGTATGTTTTTAGCTTCTACTGTATGTTTATACTGAAGGAACTTGAAAATAATGTGACAAAATATGCTGTAAAATCTGACTAAAATTTTAAAGATCAAGTATGTGTGAGTGTGTGTGTGCATGCTACTGCAGTTTGATGTATGTTTCCACAATATAAAGTGTATGAAATTTGCTTCTAAATATTTTACCTGTAGATTGATTGATGTTGTAAATCTTTGCAGTTGTGTAATTAATCATTATTATGGACTTTTATTCTGGCATGTTAACGAGTACATGCTGTAAATCAATAAAACATGAAATAAACACTTAAGTCTTTAATCTTTTTGCGAATAACACATAAAACTGGCAACTAATTGCCCTTCATTTTTAATTAACGCAGGGCAGTTGACGATCTGGTTGGTTTATTTATGTCGAGTGCATCTGTGTTTGCATGGCCTGAAGGCATGAATACCAGGCAGTCTGTTTACTAACAAACATAATCAATACTTGCCTCCCACAATTCAAAACTAAGGTACACAACGAACAGAACTTGAATGAATATGTTTAACAAGTTAACACAGATTCACATCATGTTTACAAACATCTTGTTAGCAAAACACTCTCACACACACAAACGCTGCTAATTAGTCAGGAAACAATTGACAGTGTTGATTATTATTTATAATAATTCTTTATTTTTGTCACGTACACAAACACACATTTATTTTCTTGGTAATGAGGAGGGATAGATGGCAAGGCATCGTTTGAAGGACAACAGTAAAAAGGTCAAAGAGATGTTGGCTAGACAATAACACAAATAGCCTCTGAAGTGATGAGAAGTCTGACAGATACAGGGTAAGAAAGGAGAAAGTGTCACAATGAAGCATGAGAAAATAGCGCCATGTCACGTAAACATCAATATTTAAACGGCAATGTGCAGTCTATCCATCTATATATCTGTCTGTCCGTCTGCCTGTCTCTCCGTCCGTTTGAACATCCATCCATCTGGATATCATAGTAAAATGTTTATCAGATTTATTATATCTCCTATCTGACAGGCCCCACATTGTTTAAATGAACTTACCTGTCAGATTTGCCTGCGACATTTTGCTGTTATTTTGTTAAACCCTCATGTTCTGCTTAGGTCGCCATCACTTTATTTATTATTCATAAAGTTTATTAAGAAAGGTGACATTATTCAGCAACAAGAACAAAAAAAAAGCAAAATGAAAAACTGACAAAACAACAGTGTGTACACGAATCAGAATATCTAATATATATTATGTATAGACACAAAAATCCATAAGGTTTATTTAAATGTGAACATTTTTCCTGAAGGCAATTCAAAGCAAGTTATTAACTTTGTTTACAATCAATTATTATTAAACTGTGAAAATAGGATATCACGCTGATACTTGTTATATATATTTTATGAACTATATTACGGACCATAATAGTGAAGTAGTGTCACCTACCTGCGGGGCAAATTTATATTGGGTTACCGATCAACACGATGACATGGTATGCCCACAATTTACTGACAATTGCACCACCTGTCGGATACTTAGGATAGTTATTGCCGTTTGCTACAAAAAACAAAACATGGTTCTGAAAAGTTCAAGACTAAAGTCAAACGCAACAACATCCACAACGCAACAGTCTGCATGCTTTTGTCGACTGATTTAGTTTGCACCATATCTGTACTCACTATACGTGGCAAGCATATTACTCATCGTTGAGACGCTGAAGCGTATAAGACATTCAGCACATCTGTCGTTACTGTTTTATCTTAAGTCAACTGCAGTTTTGGGCTGCTCTAAAATTGCTAAGGAACCTTTGATGTTTCCAAAATATTAGGACCAGAGGCTGCTTGTAGTTAATTCGGCGATTACATTTTTGTAGCCTGTAAAGGGATGGTATGCGATGAAGCTACTGTCATTCTCTGACCGCCATTTTGGCTCTGGTTTCCCCTCAGCTACGATGGTAGCACAAGCTCAAACTTTGAGCCAGAATGGAGGTAGTTTCCTCCTCACTGACTGTTCAAATGAACACCAGGGGGCGGTGGGTGGTCAAACTTTCCAGCAGACAAAGATGGCGGTAAGGAAGAAAGACGGCGGCCCGAATGTAAAATATTTCGAAGCGTCTGATACCGTCTCGCAGTTCGACAATGTCCGTGTTTGGCTGGGCAAGAATTATAAAAAGGTACCGCTCGTTTATTTGTGATCAGCACGAACGGTCATTGAATATTTTGGGTAGGAACTGATGGGAAGACTCGTAGGCAAGGAGGAGAGGGGATGGAGAAATCCAGCTGTTCAAAACCACAGCCTGACGCGTCTCAGACAATAGAAGATGCTGGACGCACGTCTTGAGAAAACATTCAAGATGCGTCCTCAGATCACATTGATCTGCGATATTTGATGTCGTTTTCAAGACTCATAATAGTCATTGATCGTGTCTGGTAGGTTTTTATGAATGGCCTGGATGCGGTTTTCTTCTCGCTTAACGAGGCTGCGGCGTCTGCTCGAATCCAGATGTGCAGCGCGACGCGTCTCGCCTCTCCGCGCGTTGCGGGACAATATGAACGCAGCGGCTGCTACGCGTTCTGCGCGTCTCTTAGGTTGCTGCGGCTTAACCTTTGAAATGACTCCGTGCATGATACGATGAATCATCACCAATGCATACAAGAAGGGTATACACGAAAATGCCATGATGTTTTATATGATGAAAGCAAGTCTTCCGCTGCTTGTAAACCTCCATATAATGTAGCCCTCATTTTCAACACCCATTTTAAACGTATTAATCAGTTATTATACTGTATGACTTACATAACAACCTAATAATGTTATCGTTGGTCAGTCACTCTTAGTGAGACAAACAGTATCTATATAGGTGCTTTTGTATAGAATGAGATGTACAGAAAATAAGATAATTATATGCAAAATACATGCATGTAATTTTGATGTATCCATTAACGAGGCTATCTGTAAATTTGGAAACAGACACAAGGTGAAAGGAACAATAATTCTGATCATTATAATGGTTTATTATCAATGCTTGTATAGCAATTCCTATACATGTCCCTTATTTGACGACATCATCACAACGCCATGATTCCTCAGAGTCCGTTTATGTGTTTGTAGTATATACAGGCAGAACCCCCCACCAATAAGTCGCTGTCCAGTCTGGTGGTTCAGCTGCTCCAGTTTCAGGAGGAAGTGTTTGGTCGGCATGTCAGTAACCCCCCCCTCACTAAACTACCGGTACTCACACACACCCTTCTGTCATACACATGAAATTAACACGCCATATTCCACCAACATCACTGAAGCACCTGCGCAAAAACATTCCTTTCTTGTCACCTTTACAGATGAAATGTTTTCTGGATTTCAAATCTGGAGGTGCTCTGTGTCATATTCTGGCTGCAGCCTACAAGTTTAAGAGCGATCAAGGATGGTAATTTCCTTCTTTTTTCTACAGAATTGTTTATATATTCCTTAAATAAGAGATATTTAATAAGACAAATGTCTTTCAGAGGCATTTTTTACTCTAAGTAAAATGTTTGTGAATCCTAAACGATATTTTGTATCGTATTGTATGTATTTTGAATACTCATTGGCTAAAGTTTTGTAGACGAACGCTTATTGGCTGTAATTTCGTAGATGAATGTCTATTGACTGTAATTTTGTGGATAAATGCTCATTGGCTGGAATTTTAAAAGGTAATTTTGTAGATGAATGGTCGTTGGCTGTAATTTTGTAGATAAATGCTCATTGGCTGTTTATCTGTTGATTATTTGTGTCCTTCAGGAGAAGGTTTGACTTCCAGAATCCGTCAAGGATGGACCGTAATGTTGAGATGTTCATGACTGTCGAAAAATCTCTGGTTCAGGTGTGTGCCAAATACACACTATCAGTTTCACTATCAGTCATTAAATCTTTAGATGTGTTAGTATGTACGTGTGAGGTATGAGACTTTGAATAATGCAGGATTCACTCTTTCCCTGTGTAGAATAACTGTTTGTCCCGACCTGTAATTTATCTGAGTTCAGAGATGGAGCTCAAGTTACTGGGAAAACTGAAGGACATCATTAAACGACACCAGGTATCAAAAAAAGTGCTTTTAAATAATTATAGCCATTAGTTACTGTTGTATATGGCATCTAATTATAGCTGGGTGATATAGGGCGATCAGAAATTTGTCTCAATATTTTTCAGTTTTTGGAAGCTAATTAATGTAAATAGGGATGTTTGTACTTATCGTGCGTTCTGCAAAGGATTTATAGGATGAATAAATGGCCATTATTGCTAGCAATACTAAATAGAAAACGTTTATTTCAATATTTTTTTATTTATATTTGTATGTGTTCCTTTCAATCATTAAAACAAACTTGTAATATATCATCCACCTGTAAGTCAGTTAGGTTTGTGATAATACCTAGTATGACTAGTTCTGTGTGTCTGTAGGGGTCTGTGACTGAGGATAAACTCACCAGTTCTCATGTGGTTGTGCCTATACCTGCTAGTTTGGAGGATGGTATGTTCTTTTGGAGTGTGTTATATGTGTAAACCTGTTTGCACGTGTGTATTTGACACATATACAGGTTGCATTAAGTCTGCGTTAATGCTGTCTTTTTAATCATTACTTTAATGATTTAACGTGATTAGTTTAGTAGCATGTGTTTAATCTTCAGAGGAGTGGGTCCGACCTGTTATGAAAAGAGATAAACAGACGCTGCTGCACTGGGGTTACTGGCCGGACAGGTAAACACACACACACACACATCGGGTGTGTATGTGCATGCAGTATTAATGCACTGTTTATGATGCAGTTATGACACATGGATCTCAGCCAATGAGGTAGAAGCTGCAGTAGAGGATCCGCCCACCGCCGAGAAACCCAGGAAGGTTAGGAACCCCCTCCCTTACCTCTCCATCTGTCTCATGCGCTTTTCCTCTCTTCTGCTCTCTCTCTTTTGTTTGCTACGCTCATGCTCTGTTTTGCACACTAACGTATGACATCACTGCTCTAAGCATTTTTGTTACGTTCAAATTGTGAGAAATTCATAGTTTACTTCCTGATGGTAAGAATCTGCGTGTGTGTGTGTGTGTTTGCGTTTGTAGGTTCACGCGAAGTGGATTCTGGACCTGGATCAGTTTAACGAATGGATGAATGAGGAAGACTATGAGGTGGGTGAGGGAGGGCCGAGGAGGAAGAGGATTTCAGCGAAGACCCTCACGGATGAAGTGAGCGCTCCAGATGAAAGGAGGGATAAAAAACTCAGCACTGCCAAAAAGAGGAAACGCTCCCCCTCTCCGTCTCCAACCCCCCCACCACAGGAGAGCAAGAAGAAAAACTCAAAGAAAGGGTTTGTGCCAGAATTAAAACTTTTTTTTAAATGTTATTGTGATACATAAGAGCACATTAAGTTAGCCGATGCTCTGGAGAAATAAACGTAAACATTTTACAGCTGCCGAATCCTTCCGCCTCTCTACTGCCACCTCTGTTTGAAACATAAATTGCAGGTTACTTTACGTACTTTTCTTTACATATGTTAAAGTCAAATGAAGCCAAACCGACAGTTCCCGGGAAACCAGACGTGTGACAGCTCCAATTCCAAATCGTCATTTTAAACTTATCGTTGCGAATTGAGATAAAAGGTCTGCGAGTTATAACAGATGGATGAGGTCTGTAAACATGGCGTCCTTTGTGTCTATTATGGTCTGTCTTTACTGTTTTCAGACCTACTACTCCATACACAAAATCCAAACGAGGGCAGAGAGACGAAGAACAGGAAGATCTGACAAAAGATCTGGATGAACCTTCACCAGTTCCTACAGTGGAGGAGGCCATGCTTCCTAAAACAGGTGACTTCACAAACACGGTGCAGTTTTCATCAAACGGTGTAGCTCGGATTGTGTGTAATTGTGATATTTGCATGCGTGTTTGTGTAGTGACCAAGAAGGACTCTGACTCTACTCCAGTGAAGGGAGGGACTATGACAGATCTGGGTATGTATCAGAAACCCAAACCCATTTAATCTAAAATATACTGTTTCTTACACACTCACTAGTGTGTATGTACAGTGTTCTCAGCAGGGTTCTCCAGCAATGTACTCACGCATAAAATGTGATATTTCATCGTTATGCAACACTGTTTAATGAACACGTTTTCCTCTGCATCATTAACCGGAATATGTAAAGGATTAACACAATTCAATCTGATTTCTTATTTCCTTTGCAATCACATCTAGATGAACAAGAGGATGAGTCCATGGAAACGGTCGGAAAGGTACGGCAGATATATAAATTATTTTTAAGTATTTTTACAGTGGGCTTCACAAGTCTGAGACCAATATGCTCCTAATATGCTCCTTTTCTGCAGGAAAATGCTTCTAATATTCCGAACTAATTTTTCTAATTTACTGCAATTTTTTATTATAAATTAAAGATCATAACAAATTGTTTAAAAGGTTTGTGTGTTTGTTTGTAGGAGGAAGAGGACGGTTCCCCCAGTGTAAAAGGAGAACCCGTGAAGGGTTCTGATCTTCATGAGGATAATGTCACTGAACAGACCCATCACATCATAATCCCGAGCTATGCCGCTTGGTTTGATTATAACAGGTAGCTACACACCGCTGTCCTCATGCACTGTTGCGGAAATGACTGCTATGCCATATTTCTGAGTATCTGTTAAAGATTTAATGCCACTAACCTGACAGACCAAGACACTAACCAAGTTGCATGAGGTCAGACAATCAGATTAGAGATTCCCTTAACACGCAGTAAAAACTGCCCTTTTCCCACCTTTACACGCAAATGAACGGAAGTGAACAGAACAGATTATAGCATAAACATCCCTTTAGACTAGCATGAGGTTTATTGCTATCTTAAACATCATATTTCTAAGAATACAACCATCTCTGTCTTTTAGCGTCCACGCTATAGAGCGCAGAGCACTGCCTGAGTTTTTCAACGGGAAGAACAAGTCCAAGACTCCAGAGATGTAAGTAAATTCGAGCCTCTGTTAGTGAAAACACACAAATGCTCACAAAAACTCATCCACCCTCTCCACTCCACCTTTCTGCTGTGTTACAGTTATCTGGCTTACCGTAACTTCATGATCGACACATATCGACTGAACCCACAGGAGTATTTGACCTCCACAGCTTGCCGTAGAAACCTGGCTGGAGATGTCTGTGCCATTATGAGGTCTGCGGAGAGAATCAAAACCTTGGATTTGTTTTGTGAATTTGGAATCGTATTTGTGGCATTGCTTTCTTCAACAGATTTTAAAGGGGGAATGTTTCATTTTTGGGAGAACTGTCCCTTTAAACAGGCGACTGAAGATATGTTTGTGTGAACAGGGTTCATGCGTTTCTGGAACAGTGGGGCTTGATCAACTATCAGGTGGAATCAGAGAGCCGGCCGACCCCTATGGGACCTCCACCCACCTCGCACTTCCATGTGCTGGCAGACACTCCCTCCAGTCTGGTACCACTGCAGCCCAAAATATCTCAGGTAGAGAAACAGCAACAATCAGAGGTTCACCTGCATAGCCTAATGTGTTGCCTATATAGAGAACATTATGGGCGTCATAGGTAAATCGAGGCAGTAACCTTTAAAGTCTTTAAAGCCCTGAAATGCTATCTAGGTAGGCAGTGCGCTAGGTTTTCAAACACAGCCATAGATATTAATAAAATAATAGTATATAATAATAATAATCTTCTCTTTACTTCCTCTAGACTTCCACCTCACAGCAGATGCTCTCATTCCCGGACAAAGTAAAGGACAAACCGGCCGACCTGCTGAACTTCGGACTGAAGACAGACATGTACAGCAAGAAAAGCGGACCCGCGAAAGTAAGAACCGCCCCTGAGGCTGACGGGGATTGTGGGATATGAAGTATATGGAGATGATTCTGGGAATCTGAAGGCTTTTTTCTGTCAATTCACAGAGTAAAAATGCAGCCAGTGCCACTCGCGATTGGACGGACCAGGAGACCCTGCTGCTTCTGGAGGTGATGTGCACATATACAAGTGTGCTTTTATTTTACGATTTAATTGGACAATTAATTTAATTGTACGACTTTATTTTACAAAGTGTGCTTTACAAAAATGCTTTTATTTTGCATTTTCTTATCCAAATATTTCATTACAAATTACGTTGTAAACATATTTGGTACATATTTGGTACGTCGTCTTTTTTGCTCGAATAACAACATGGACTCAGTCTGGCATCCACAAGTGTGTGCAAAACCTGCCGATTCGTGTTAATCTGGCAAGAGTTAAAGATAGAAAGATAGTTAAAAAAGAGTTAAAGCCAAAGGACATCTGGTGCACTTCAACCCGCGGAAGGAACTGTGACTCGTGTTACAAAAGAATTAACAGTCAATACAACACATCACGTATTTGATAAGCAAACGGGGCAGAACCTGAGGATATATATGTAGCGCCCCCTACTTGATTATATAGTAATAAGGCGTAACACCCGGTTCAGTAACTAATGCCTACGAGATGTTGTAGTTATGTCCCTCTGATATCACTGAATGAATTAGATTCCTTTCATCAAGAAATGAATCATACAATTCCTTTCATAAATTGTAATACAAATATATAACCCCACAAATTCAAGTGCGGGTCAAACTGTTAATCAAAACACGGGGTGTGCTGAAAAAACACTTTAAATACTGTAGCAGACTGAATCGTGGCTCGTAGTGGTCGTGGAAACAGAAAACTAGCCTCTTCAGTCTCCCGAGTGCACAATAAACACGAACAAGCGTACCTCAGTTCCCTATGGCACTCGTAAGATAGTGGTAGGACTAGTCCGATCCTCGTCCTGCGTTGTCATTGGCGAATTCACATATAATACAGTCCTTGTGTTCCACATTTAAGTTAAGTTTAAGATAAGTTAACTTAATTCTCAGTCCGTTTCCTCGCTATTTGCGAGCGAATGACGTAACCGCGATGGCGGATTAACGCGACATTCCGTGTATACACACACAAAAAAAACACTTCCGGTTATTAATGCGATGACTTATCGATTAATATTGTATAACTACCGGAATTATCCAGCTCAATCATTCCGATTAGCTCTCTCAGCCACTTACAATGTTTAATGTTCCCGGGAGGGAGGGTCTTAACGTATAACAACCAAGGATCAACCTAAAAGTAGTGCAACACACGTTTTTCACCTGTACACACCAATCAACCTTGATACTCACAGCGGTATTCTTAAAGAGACCAGCGCACATATTTTGTGACTGTATATATACATATAAAGTTGTAGACTTCATCCACATTTCAGCTCTGAATGAGAGATTCAAACAACTACAAAACTAATAACCCACTACATACTGGAATTATATTCTAGTGGGTTATATATATATATATATCATATTTATCCTTAAAACTCACACAAGAATTTCTTTTCCTTGTTTTCAGGGACTGGAGATGCACAAAGACGACTGGAATAAAGTTTCCGAGCATGTGGGCAGCCGCACGCAGGACGAGTGCATCCTTCAATTCCTCCGTCTGCCGATTGAAGACCCGTACCTGGAGGACAGCTCCTCATCCATGGGTCCATTAGCCTATCAGCCAATCCCCTTCAGTCAGGCTGGAAATCCTGTCATGAGCACGGTGGCGTTCCTGGCGTCTGTGGTGGACCCACGAGTTGCCTCCGCCGCAGCGAAATCTGCTCTCGGTGAGAAGATGGTTCACCAAAGCATTTTTATAACGTCCTTCACTCAATAACATAATATAATAAAATAATGATGTAATATAAACCTGTATGAATTTTTGTGCAAAATGTCCTGGATGTGCTTTTTTATTTCTGTAGAATCATTTTATCATTATATGTATATGCTCAGCTAAACTGATAACCTAGCAAACAATTTTAAGTTGTAAGAATGTTTCACTAATATTTCCATTAGGTAACAAGAAGATTATTTTGAATGTTCCAGGAGCATTCAAAACACATTTTTTAGATGTTGTATTAACATTATTGCTTGATAAGAACGTCGTTCAAACATTTTTACATAAAAGTTTACATTTTTTAACATTGTTATGCTGATGTTTTTTTTAAAAAAACCTTCAGGGAACATTATAAGAACGTTCCCTGTTAGCAGGAAACTGGAGCGTATAACAACTAAATGTTCCAGTGTTGCAAAGTTCTTCTTTTCTGGAGCTGTCGTGTCAGCAGGCAATGTGAACATCAGGTTTCTCCTCTGTTTCTCCTCTGTTTCTCAGAGGAGTTCTCTCGGATGAAGGAGGAGGTGCCGGCGACGTTGGTGGAGGCTCACGTGCGTCGGGTGGAGGAGGCAGCCAGCTCGAGCGGCAAATCGGACCCTCTGTACGGCCTGGAGGGTAGCGGCATCGCCGGCACAGGCCTCGAGGAGTCGGAGAAACCCGGTAACACACACACACACACACACACACGTTTTGTCACTTTTAAGGACACAGTACAGTGAAACTGTGAAAAAGAAAAATACTGTACATGTTTGTTTGTCAGCTAAGGAGAGCAATGAGGAGGCCAAGAGCAGTGACGGCCAGTCCAGCCAGGATAAGAAGGATAAGGTAACTGCTAAAACTTACAATAAGTGTCTCACCATCTTGAAATACAACAGACATGAATTTCTGACAAATTTATTTACAAATTTCAGGAAGGCAAAGATGGAATCAGCGAGGAGGAGGAGAAACAAGGGGAGAACGGCAAGAAAGAGGAAGAGAGAGCAAAAGAGGCGCAGACAGAGAGAGAAACAGACAAGACCGATACAGAAACTGGTGTGTATATACACAACACACCTACTTACAAAAGTCAAGTCACCTTCTCCACTGTCATGCAGTGAAAAGTGTTACACTGGCATTCTGTGTGCTTTTATTGGCAGTCATTTATGAAAGCTACAGTCCAAATATGTGCAAAAAAATATATTAAATTGTGTAACAAAATAACAAATATGTTTACCTAACAGAAAGACTGCGCAAACACACTTAACCACACTTAATTTTTAAAAACGCAAAGAAAATAAGTTAAATCAGATATTGCTTTAAAACATATTTCAAAGGTAACGTTGAAATGCAAATACATTTTTATGCAGATATCGCAAATAAAAATATACAGGTAAAAATATACAGGTAAATAAAAATGCAGATTTGTCGCGTATTGTCGAAGATACACAAATGCACACCGGATATACCAAAGATTTAAAGGCACGAATGTTAAAAATGAGAAAGTTAGTTTACTGTAACTATTAGAGCTAAAATCAGCAATAAATAACAGGATCAACTAATTTCATAGACAGTTATAAAAGTATAACAGTGTGGAGGTTACATATTGCACGTATTTTTTTCAGTGGATGGTGAGAAGGAGAAAGAGCGGAAGGAGGGATCAGAGGAGGGTTCGAGGGATGGAGAGAGCGAAGGAGAGAAGAAAGCGAAGGTGGAGAGGGATGCAGGAGAAGGAAACCTGGCCACCGCAGCTGCGTCTGCGCTCGCCGCAGCTGCCGTTAAAGCGAAAGTGAGTGAACGAGTGACATCACCATGAACTAACGGATGTTCTGCTAACAGAACTTTGAACGCAACTTTCTGCTTTGATTTCCTCCAATCAGCACCTGGCTGCCGTGGAGGAGAGGAAGATCAAGTCTCTAGTGGCTCTGCTGGTGGAGACCCAGATGAAGAAACTGGAGATCAAACTCAGACACTTTGAAGAGTTGGAGACCATCATGGACCGAGAGAGAGAGGCGGTAAGGCATCATGGGTAATGTAGTTTTGGTTATTCAGTTCTTTGAAATGAATATTCATGTATGCTAATTGTGTTTATAGTTGGAGTATCAGAGGCAGCAGCTTCTTTCTGATCGTCAGTCCTTTCATATGGAGCAGCTGAAGTATGCGGAGATGAGAGCCCGACAGCAACACTTCCAGCAGATCCAACACCAGCACCATAGTAACCAGCCTGGCAATCAGCCAGTTGCTCCATCTGTACCCAACCAGCCTGTTGCCAACGCCTCTGCCCCACCCCCAACACCAAGCCCCGCCCCTGTGATTGCCAATGCCCACAATGAAGCTCCGCCTCCAGCGGCCTCTCACAGTTCACCCCCCACTCATGCACAGGCTGGAGCAGCACATGGTAATGACATGCAAACACACACGTACACGCATGTACTGATTTTGGCGGGAAAGCAGCACTATTATTGGTAGCTGAAAGCCTAATCAAATATAACCCCATTTTGCAGAGGTTTGCCAGAAAGTAGGAGGCTTCTGTGGGCATAGATTCAGTGTCAATTAATTGTTATTAGGATAATAATCTTTTGTAGTTTGTTTTGATTGGTGGTGCAGTGATGTATAAATGTGTTGTAATACTGTGTCGAAAAACCTGAGCCATGTGTATAGCACTTATTCAATGTTGTCTCTTATTGTAATCGAAGTTGCTTCCTTTCCTCATTTGTAAGTCGCTTTGGATAAAAGCGTTAGCTAAATGACTAAATGTAAATGTAAATGTGTTATATTGATATTCTGTTCTGTTTTGATCTTCAGATTCCAGCACTCCATTACCGGTAGATTGTCACCATCCAAATGCCCCAGTGGCTCCGACACAGTAACCAGTGAGCGTAAGACGTAAACAGCATTAGTGTCAACAACGGAGATAGAAGGAGATAGAAGAACAGAGATAAAGAGAGCGGTATCTTCTTTTCCTCTCGTTCATCATTTTTGGGAGAAAATTATATCATTGATTTTTGCCAGCATCTTGAACCTTGGACGGATTTCCAAACAAATTGACAAAGTGAAACTTGAATCACCTTGAAACTGACTGTCAAAAATAAATAGAAAATGACGTTTGGTTTGGACATTCGGAAGGGTTTTAAACCCAAGCCCCCCTTAACATCCATTTAAAGCACTCCAGACCTTCAAAAGCACCCAACACCATTAAACGGCCTGCATCCAAGTACCAGAAACAAGCTTTAGCTCTGGAATGGCTAAATACATCAATTTCCAGTAACATCACCAGAGCCAATCTACAGGATCCAGGAATCTGTACTGGGATCCAGCAAAGGTACCTGTGGTCCAGAAGCACCTTGATGTAGGTATTTTAGACTCGTGGGAACGAACCCCCCCACCACCCCCGAGAATTTGCACTTTTAGAATGTGTCTCTAATCTTACTTTACGGAGGGGCGTCGAATTAGCCTTGACTTAATGTTTTTGTTTATCAATCCTCTTTTTATCACTAAATCTTTGTATTTGTTTTCATGAAAGCACTCAGTTTGGGAAGTATGAAGAAAAACTTGACTTTGTAATTGTTACTTTGTACGTGTGAATGCTGGTTTTGCTCTTAAAGCTGCAGTTCGTAACTTTTGCCTCTCTACCGCCATCTCTGTTTGAAACGTAAAATTGCAGGTTGCGGAGTTGTTTTAATAATGTGGATGACATGTTCAAATTTTAAACAACAGCTGTAAGAAACTACAAAGGCTGCACTACAGAGCCCGGACATGCGATATAGTAGCTGGATTTTTTTTATAGGAATTTAGCACAAAATCGGACCCAACAGCTCGAATTATAAATAACTATTATAAACTTTCAGTTGGGAATCAGGGTACGGTACTGAGATGATGTCGAACGCTAATCTGTCATGCGCTTGCTTAATAACTGATTTTTGTTCGTTTTTAGCCAAAATAAAGTTACGGATTGCAGCTTTAAGAAAATATGAACGCTTCAGTGGTTTGGCCTGTTATTTAGTACGTTATTAGATTTTAGCATGAGGAAAAAAGACAACAAATGAGTGTTAAATCTGTTTACTTTGTATTAAGCGTTTATAACAATGTACTGTAAACCTGGAACTCGTGTCATCAGTAATTGATATTTGCATGTTATTTTTTGGGGGTATGTGTTAAGATACACTCGTTCATCTTATACTGTCGCTTTACGTTTTGGACAGGTGAAATGAACCTTGTTCTCATCTCATTGCTGTGCTTATGAGAATACTTCAAAATGGAAACGTATGATTAGTAGACAGAGACTCAATATTGGGAGACATAATCATTTGGGTTTCTTACCAGGACAACAAAACCCTGATTATATACGTGTCATATTTTGAAAACACACAGATGTTTAAATGAATTCAGTATGATTTCTGTCATTTGAGTGAGAACGTGTTTCAGAAGGCAGTGAATTCTTTTTTGAATTCAGATCAGAGAATCTGATGTGTGTGTGGGTGTTTTAGCGGCAGGCCAAACCCAGATAAAGTATTCGAGAAATGAAGGAAAATCGTTTTTTGTTTTGTTATTTCCAATTGGTGGCAACTACCTGATCAGTACAGATAAGAGATTTTGAAGTTACGTTTGCGGCTGTGGTCAATGTATCTCATGTCTTTGTAACGTCCTATTTTTGTATTTTTATATGTTTCTTCCCTGCTAAAAAACAGCTTAAACCAGCCTTTAAGCTGGACCTCCTAAAACCAGCCTGGGGGACCAGCTAAAACCCGCCAACCACCTTAGGCTGGTTTTAGCTGTTTTTCAACAAGGTTTACACTATTTACGAAATGCTGTTGTCATATTATACAGTATGTCAGTTCTTTCTCTTTCTGATTGTGAACGTTCTTGTATTATTGATACCTGTATGTCAAAGTCAGTCACTTTATTCAAGGCTGGATTTTCGTGTGTGTGTGTGGTGTGCATGCACTTTTTGGTTACCACACATTCTTTTGTATGTGTTTTTTTTTACAGACTCATTTGCTGTGTTTCCAAACTCAGAATGTTAGTATGGCACCAGAAATGGCGCTAAATGAGAATAATCAGAAACCAGATTTAACACAGAAACACTTGCTGTAATATCACCTGCAGTTTACATCCTCACATGTGAATGCACGAGCAGTTAGACATGCAGTATTGCTGACAGAGTCACGTAAACCTCACAGGTTTGCACGCATCATAACCAGTGTTGAAAATGTCATTCGGATGTGCTCAGTTCTTCAGTATTCGTCTTTTACATTGTAGTGGTAGAAGTAGCTGTCGTTTTGTTTTGATATTGTTTATACTTTTTTAACAGTGATTTCAGAGGCTGGTGAACATTGTGTTGAGATTCGTGTGAATGTAAGACGACGTTCGGTTCGTCTGTTGTGGAGACGTAACGGGCGGCGTGTCACCCGTTCACTGTTTGACTAAGAATGGATCAGTTTTTGTTTAAAAAATGCTGAAGGTTTCGCACAATAAAATACATCATCAGTGACACGAGCTTTTTCTGGCGTTTTCAAAATATAAGTGTAGAGTGGAATGACTATTTTAATCGTCCTTTTTCATCTTTTTAAAACTTGATTACCAATCACTGTCCGTTTTTATTTTAAGCGTTCTGTGGTCCACGGAAAAATAAAGTGTAAGCGCGGCTAAACCCACACGGTTCCCCAGTCATCACATTTAATCACCTCACACGCCTAATTTGGTATCGTCTTGTAAGACGTTTAATGGGAGACAGAAGCCAAATGTACTGACACATAACCGGGTCTGTCTAACAATACCCTACAAGGCAACCCATCCCACACACATGCCCACATGCACAGAACTCCATCAGAACTCTAGAGATCACCAAAGCCAAAGATGTTTCTGATTATTTCTTATTTTAATGAACAGCGGATGTCAGATGAATTACAAACACATTCTGGGCCATTTGACAATAGGTAACCAAAAATAATTAACAGATCCATCATTTTTTTCAGAGCTAAAATGAAAAAGTCTCTCACAGTTTTAGGACATGAATGGGGTGGAATACTCGCACTGGAAAAACATCTGGCGGATTGTAAGGTTAAATATGAACGTCAGGATTCTGGAATGACACGAGCAACACTTCTCATGATAAAAGGCACTTAAGGAGAAAATCAGGGACAGACTATTTAAAAAAGCAAATGTGGAAATGAAAAGTTACAAAAATGGGACGATGACGGACAAAATGAAACGGTGTCCGAGATCTTCAGCCGCTCATGACCATCCGCACGAGTTCTGCAGCAGAGAAACAACGAGAACGTGTGAGACCGTATGAGACAGAAACTCAAAAACCAACACAGCGGCTCAGCAGACGTTGTCATGGAAACCAAACCAGAAGTTCTAGATAGTTCTTGACCCATGAGCGGTGAAACAGCTCATCCAGCACGACAACAGCTTATTGCAGCTGTGGCTGAAAGTCAAACTACAGCCCTGGAAAATGTCAATAACAAACGGGCGGGAGAAATAAAGCAGTCGGAAAATAACCGACACAAGAGAGAGGAAAAGAAAAGAGTTCATTCAAGTCTACTACACCAACTGAGAGAGAGGGAGAGAGAGAGAGAGAGACAGAGGGATAAGAGAAGGCAAAGTTCACAAATACATAAAAACAGTTTTCATGAGCAGATATTCATGAAAAGGAATCGCTGATAAACAGGATTGTGGTTGACAGAGCAAAATATCTGATTGTACCTTCATAATTGATGCAGCCATTAGCGTCCTCGTGTCCCGCCAAAAGTGTCTCCACCTCGTCCTCTGTCATCTTCTCACCTATCATCAGATACAATGTATTAAAACCTTTTCAACGCTTTCAGGATAACATTTATAACATTTGTGTTACTTAATAAAAATGTTACAGAAACGTTCTTACAACCTAAAAATGTTAGCTGAGAAGATGGCATAATATGAATGAATTAGCTGAAAAAGCCGTGAGATTGAATATTTAGGCAACAAAACATTCATTCAAATATACAATTACATGTTTATACAGCGAAATACTTTGTTGTTTGACAGCGTGCTTAAAAAACACGGTAGCAAAATTTTAAAGAGTGCAGAGCTACATCAAAGTTGCTTTACGGTAAGACAGTCAACTCAGTGGCCGCCTCAGAAACGCTAATGTAGGTGACAAAACACAAGAACAACTTTTATCTAGTTACATCGGAACGGAATGGAAGACATGTCACATCTGTAACATCTGGCTCTTTACCCAGTGTGGTCAGAACGTGTCTCAGCTCAGCGCCCATCACTGTTCCGTTTCCCTCTTTGTCAAAGACCCGCAGTCCCTCCACGAAATCTTCAAAGGAGCCCTGATCTTTGTTCTTAGCGACAGCCTGGAGCATGGGCAGAAACTGCTCGAAGTCCAGCATCTTCATATTCATATCTGAAAACAAGCACCAAACAGAGACACAACACAATCATCTTAACACTGAGAACTCAGACAGACAGGATTAAGCAGAACGACATATTTATAATTGATTTAAAATCTGCAGATAACACAAACACAGCTAGATTAAATCACACTGGCTTTTGTGAGGGTTCTGAATGCACTTACATTTTTAAAGATATTAAATTTGTAGCTGCTTCACTGATCAGAGTATTTCTCTAATAATAAGGGACGTACAGTGAATAGGATCGTACATACAAGTACTTTGCCAAACAACAGCTGTGAGTATATATACACAATATATAGCCTAGACTCTCATGCCTTTTAGCATAAATATATACACAGTAGAAGTAGATAGATATGGTTAGGAAAGGTAATATACAGTATATAATCGGACCACATTTTAGTCTGGCCTATTCTTTCTTACTGTGATATGTATTTTATCCCTTTTTAGAGTGGAATTCCAGCTAACAATTTTAGGTTGTAAGAACATTTCCCTAACGTTTCAAGTAACAAAAACATTAAAAATGCTATTTTGAAAGTTTTAGGAACATTCAAAGCGTTCCGTTTTTTAAACATTATTGTTTGGTTATAATAACATTTTTTTAATTCTGTAACTATTTTTAAAATTAACTTTTAAGTATTCCAAACATTAACAACTTGAGAATAATGTTTTGATACAAAGGATACACAACGTTAAAAAAAAGCTCCACTGACATTACTGCAAGAGCGTTTGACAGAACTTTTGGAGAACTTCAGCCAGCGTCCTAAGAACGTTTCCTGTTAGCTGGGACATAGTAACATAACATGGGCACAGTAGAGTCTTACCATCATTGCTGGGGTTGCCAAGCACTTTGAGGACCTCAGCGTTGACAGGGTTCTGGCCCAGAGCACGCATCACCTCTCCACACTGACTGTACATGATCTTCCCCTCTCCTGTGCGGTCAAACAGAAGGAAGGCCTCTTTAAACTCTGTATTTCAGAGAAAGAGAACAAGCAAACTCATTAGTCATGTGTTTATCATGTTTCTTGATAACTTTGAGAGAACGTTAGCCAACGTTCTGAGGATGTTCCCTGTTAGTTGGGATGGCTCCCTGGGCTATATCTTATAAGCACTGTTCCTGCTAAAGGCTCTTTCAGATCAGTATCACAGTAAACTGTTGATGCCCGGCTGGGCAGCGCAGGAATGCGGCGCTTCCCAAATCAAACTTCACACACACACACAGGCACACACACACAAGCACACACAGGCACACACACACACAAGCACACACAGGCACACACACACAAGCACACACTGCAATTAGCCATATATGGACAGAAGAGAGAGAACGACACACTTCATAACAATACATACATTTCACCATAAGCCAACACTGTACTGGAAGCAATGTAATATGGTTTGTATAGAATACCCCACAAACACAGAACATTCCCCTAACGTTAGTATTTGTTTCCTTTTTGTTTTTTGTTTTTTAGGAACGTTCTGTTAGGGTTAAACAATAACATTCCCAGAACGTTCTGTCAACCAAAAACTAACATTCCTTGGACGTTCTAAAATGGACATGAATTACATGTGTTTAAACGTCGTAACTGGCGACACAAAGCGACTACATAACCCCGTTGACGGATGCATCAACTCCAGCATGCACCAAGCACGAGACATGCATGATAAATACATACACAGGCAACGTTGCATGCCACCTGCATGTAATAACAGACATGGAGGTGTGTACATTGAAATGCCACGGGAAAGTCATTACTCACCACAGATCTGATCCTCTGTGAAATCAGACTGTCCGTGCCAGGATGAGGAGGGCAACAGAGAGCATCAGACAGCGTTAAAACACAGAATCAGACTCATCTGATACTCCAATACAGGATGAGATATTTTCAAACCAAGAAACATAAGTGTTAAATTCCTGAGATCTGAATCTGACAGCAGAGCTTGCTACATCGCGATACTAAATTAGATGCTTTATGGTTATACTGTGAAATCATATGATTAATACGTATAATTTGCGCTGCTGTGAAATAACGCTATATATTTACCATGCCGGCAGGTTAAGGATGGAGCAGATGGAGCGTCTATGTGAATAACAGTACGGACTCACACACACTACAACGGTGACGCATCGTCGATGACGTCACCGCCGCTCGAGTCAAGCCAAACTAACCAATCAAATAGTGCGGGCGCTGATTACCGACGTCAAATAGTAGGGGTAAAAAAATAAAGTAAAATTAAAAGCAAGACTAACAATCGAAATACAAATGTATTCTGTTTACTAGTGTAAAAATATCAACACGCTGAAATAACAGAATAAAGAAGTAATTTTTATATATAATTATATATTATATTTATTAAGGCTTTAAATAATTTATGAACATTACCAAGCTAATATAATACTTCTTAACGAATTATTTAAGGGTTCAGCAGGTTCGGTCTGATTTTACCTGGATCAGCCCAAAGGATTGGCGCAATCTTATCTTCAGTCTCCACTAGATGGCAGTAAAGATTCAGAAGGATGAGTTAAACTACATTTTACAAGGGACAAAAGACTTGAACTTACAAACTAATATAAGTAAATTATACAATAAATTGGTGATTAAATTAATTTCTCAACAAATATTGTCCCACAAATATTAAAATCACCCAGTGAATCACCCAATGGTCACAAACATGTTATTCTGGGAAAAAGCTTTCACAGAAAAAAGCATTTAAAAAAATCAGCATCAGTATGTCATAGTGAACCGATGTTTCTTTCAGACCACTTTCAACTCTCCTTGATCACTTCATAAAAACCAGAAACGATTTCTGTCGGGGACGAGAGTTTTATGACAAATCCTTTTCTTGGTTGAAATGCATATGATTGCTAATACTTTTTCAAAGCATTGTTTTCAACTGAGCCGATGAAAAAGTAATTTCATACAGGTTTATTGTTTTAGGAAACATCAGTTTCATTTTTTTACATGTGATTTCTCCTTCTGATGGCTCTTATCTCTCTTCCTCCTGACTGCTGCTCTCTCCACGCTGGAAGCGTATGAAGTCCAGCACTCGTACATCATGTAGAGTCAGGTACTGTCCCACTGTATATTTGGGATCTGGCAGGAAGGTCTGGGGCAAAAGTCTCGTCTCAGAGTCACCACATGGAATATCATCCATGTTGCCCAGAGTTACCGGCGCTTCACCTACAATGTGTTGCCCTAGCTTCTTTCCAAGAGTGTCTGTCCCCTCCTTCGGTCCACCCTGGAACACAACAAGAGCTCCATAGCGACCCATCTCCATGCCAACCTGGCCAGGAACCGCCCCGTGAACATACGCACCGATGTGCCAGTCAGAGGGAACGCCGAGTGACACAGCTCGCCTCATGCTGATGTTCTCACCCAACCGCCCTGAAGAAGGAAAAACAGATTATATTCAAATAACGAGGAGCAATTATATGACGAGTTCCAGAGTAAACAAAAGACAAGGAGTGTTGGAGAAATTGATGTAAAGCACCATGTAAACACATGATTTTCCAGTACAATATGGGAAAATGAACCAGTTTAGCCCGTCCATTTAGGAGTTTTTCTACAAAAATAGTGGAATTGTCTGGAGGAGGGTTATACTGTCGTTCTGAGTTTAATTTTATTGTACTTTATTTTAAGTCATTTTAATTTGGTTGAGTTATTATAAATGCTAGTTTTTCTTTTTCAGTGTTTTCTATAATCAGTTTAGTTTTAGTTTTCTAAGATATTGATTTTTTTTGTATTATTATTTTCCAAAAGTAGATTTCCAAAGCTTAGAGGATAATAAACGTTAGCCGTGTAATTTACAAGTTTTACATTTTTGTGCATTTGGCGGACGCCTTAATCCTTCATGCAAAGCAACTAACAGTGCATTTAAGATCAGTAGGCGTGCTCCCTGGGAATCGAACCTACAGTCTTTTGCACTACAATGCAGTGAGCTACCAGTTAAGCTACAGGAACATACAATGTATGTCCTGGTTCATTCTCACCTATGGTCAAGGCCAGCTGATCTGCCAGTGAAGGTCCCTCAGGCAGGTAAAGTTTAGTAATATCATCAGATGACAGCCCACTCTGAATCAGAGATCAGAATTTGATTAGAGGTGTGGAGGAAATCCACAAACAGCTTACAATGCACATGAGGGGCGTGTACCTTAACATAACCCGTCTGTTTTTGGCTGCTGTGATGCGCCATTACAGACAAAGCGACATCCTTCACCAACTGCTGAAACTTCTCGTTCCTCGCTACAAAATCTGTCTCGCAGTTCACCTTCAACACATTCCGTGTACATTTTAGTTAATTTTGCACGACACCTCATATATCTTGTGTGGTAAGATATTGTGTATTAAACAAACACACACCTCAACCATTACAGCAGATTTGTCCCTAATCAGAACACCAACCAATCCTTCTTTGGCTTTCCGACCCTCCAGTTTACTTGCTTTGCTCCAGCCCTCTTTTTGTGCTTGCTCATGTAGCCAGCTTTCTGCCTGCAAACAACATGTTTTGCAAATCATATGTCATGATCATGTACAAATCATGTACAAACCTGTGCACCTGCACACCCCAATACACGTTTAATCGCACCTGTGTAACATCATTGTTAAATTTCTCCAGTGCCTTTTTACAGTTGATGAAGGTGTAGCCGGTAGTTTTGCGTAATTTTAGTAGAAGAGCTTTATCTGCCCCTAAACTGGGACAGCTGGTGTAGAGAGAGTGATGCTGCGTTAGACACGCCTGTGAACGACATGACACGACATAACATGACATGACACGTTATTTAATGATGCAGACATAACCGTATAAAAACCTTTACAGCCAAAACAGTCCGTCATCTGTGATTAATTCAATTACACAACGCGCCATGCAGATCATCATAAGGTCCGGCATGACAAGAGCGCATAAACCTCTCATGACACTTAACAACAATCATTAAAAACTTAGATCGCGCGGTATTTACAATGACTCAGTGCTCACCTTGACCAGCTCACGTCTGACAGAGCGAAATAAAGAATATAAAGCCATTAATATATCTTCGTCACTCAAGACAAACGTGGGTTTCTCTTATGACAGCACCGGGAATGTCATTGAAACGCGTTTTTTACAGAGAGCGAGAAAGGTCATATGCGAGTTCATGCGAGCGTCACGTGTAGCGCCATCTACTGGCCAGGAGTTCATGCAATACAGCTGACTGAAGAGATAAATACAGAAACGTCTGTTTCAACCACGATTTAACAACAACAAACAAACAGATTTAACAGTTTTTAATTCCATACGTTTTATATTGTGTACTCTTCATAATAACTTCTATAATAATTCTTATCTTTTTTGGAATAGGTTCTAATTGTTTCTTGTTTGTTCATTGTGTTCTGTTTGAAAATCCTATAAAAAACTCTTAGGATCTAGAAAAGTTTTTAGAAAACTCCTGGATTGTCATGGAATTACAGTATAATAAAATATTCAATGAAAATTCTTGAAGAGGGTATTTTTGAAACGCAGCAAGTAACAGCAGCATCCTACAACACCCCCAGCTAACAATTTTATGTTGTAAGAATGTTTCTGTAACGCTTTCATTAAGCAACAGAAACGTCAAAAACATTGTTTTAAAAAGTTTTAGGAACATTCAAAACGTCCAGTTTTCAGGTATTGTATCAACATTATCGCTTTGTTATAAGAATTCAAACATTTTTAAAATGTTTTTAAGTACCCTAAGTATATTTTAAGTACACTTACTACTTAAGAATATTGTTTTGGATATATATGACATGCACTGTAAGTCACTTTGGATAAAAGCGTCTGTTGTTTTAACACATGTCTATACATGCTACATTCTAATATCATATTGCGTTATTTTGTCATCTACAGTTCCTGGAACTTGAAAAATCTTCTCACAGATCTTAAACCAAGAAATGAACTGACTGTGACCAGCAAAGAGGACATAGATTGAGTCATTTTGATCATGTTGAAAAACTTCCTCGCCGCTCCCAGGATTACAGTTTAACTCACAGCACAGTTATTAAAGTGACTCATCTTGGCTTTTTAACGGAAATATTAATTATTATTGTGACTTGTTTGTGTGTATGGGAGGAGTTCCTGAAGACTAATTGGTCTGAAACGGTATAAAAACCAGACTTGATTTTATTCTGCAGTTTCTGCATCTGGATCGTCCATGATGAAGGTCATCCTCGTCCTCTCTCTCGCCATCGCCCTGATCTCTCAGGGCTACAGTGGTAAGTTCAAACCTGCAGTTTCTTTCATGATTGTACATTCATAAGTTAAGTAAAACAACAAATATGAGTTGATGTGTCTATGATTTTAGTATAGTATGGTATTTATCGCAATGCCTTCTCTCTCTCTCTCTCTCTCTGAATTGTCATTGTGGATATAAGCACATATTAATTTTACACCTGCTCTGTTTTAATATGTTGCCTTATGATTTATGCATAAGCTCATCTTAAACTCTAATCAAATGGTGTGTATAACTGTTCTATATTTTATACATTATTTTAAATACAACAGGTTATGGATGTACAACAATGTTTTGTTCATTCACATGAAGTGTAGCCTTAATAGTAATCAAATGACTTATTTCTGTGCTTTTGTAACACGTTAGTATGGGAAACACATATGCACTGTTAACTACGAATTTTGGCTCAATAAACAGCTAATTTACTGCTTATTAATACTTTAAACTTGCATAATTGCATTACATTACAATTGCATTAAATTATAACTACATACTTGTATATTACTACATGAGTAATGTTTAGCTGTAGGTGTGGTGTATGATGCAGAGTAAGACATTAATATATGCTTTCTAAGTACTCATAAATAGCTGATATAATAATACTGTGCAAGGTTAAAAGTGAGGATTGGTCCCCATAATAAAGTGTTACCGTCTCACCTCTCTTAAGCCTCATGTAAAGGAAGATGTGAAGAGTCTTTCAGTGCTATGAACGACTGCCACTGTGACTTAAAATGCCAGCAGCACGAGAACTGCTGCGATGATTATCAAAAGCAGTGCGCTCGCAGAGGTGAGACAAATTCCAATCTATATACAGACACGGCCATTTATTGTGAAACAGCTTAAACAACAGACCTGAGAGTCTTATTATGACTGTCTGTGTCATACAAAAGATCCGTCATTGTCCGTTATCTAATTACTTGTGCTGGAGGCTGTTAACAGCACAAATCTGCGCTACACCCAGTATGTATGATAGACACAGACATACAATAACAAAAACAACATATACAGTACAATACACTCCAATCCACTTACATTTCCTGTTATGTACATTAATTTCAGACATGTCTAGACAGGAAACTGACATTGCATGCTGTGTCACAATGAACAGTTTAATAAAACAATTAAACCGAAACGGAGCGCACGCTTTATAGTTTGTGTTGTTGTGCTGGTCGCCGCTCTGTTGCTAGTTTCCATGTGACAATAAGCGATGCATCCCAAGGCAAATGTCAATTTTACAATGGCTAAGATGCAGGAATTTGAACAAAACTTTACCCTAAACTACAAACCTCCAGCACATAAATCATAGAGATTTAGGGGTGGGATCTTGAGTCAGTAGCCAATCATCTCGCAACCAACCAAAACACAGTGGCAATCACCTAGCAACACCTTGTTAACTACCCAGAACAGTACAGCGGTCCAGATGTCTATTTCATTGGCCACTCCCATTTTCTTCAGAAAATGTGCTAATTTGACTTTAAGTCATTGATTTTGGAATTTGCATGAATTGTTCCGTCAATTTGTTACAATTAAGCTTTTAAAACAGTTCCAGGTAATGACAGACATTTTTCTCTTACTACATTCTTTCATTTATCTGTCAGTCTGTTTTTTTCTTGCCAGGTTCTAATGCTTTTTTCATCTGTTTCTCAAGCGTCTTCAGGGTCAACCGGCATCACTGATGCAGAGATTAAATCTCTGACCGAGAGGCTGTACAAGTTGGACAGTAACAGGGCCTCAGCCTCACAGCTGGTTATTGACCCCCAGCAAGAGATCTCTGAGTCTGAGGCTGGTGCTCAGGATGACCTGTCACCACGCCCGTAAGAGACGCACAAACACCCCTGCTAATGGGGAACGTTCTCAGAACGCTGGCTAACATTCTTTCAAAGTTCTCTAAAAAGTTATCAAAAACATCCTTTGCAGTAATGTTGGTAGAGCTTTTCAAATGTTAGATATCATACAGTAGTTATCAAAAATGTTTTTAGTGGAACGTTTAAAACAATACAGAATTTAAAATGTTTAAAAAACATTCTTAGAACCATGCAACAGCGTCTAAAAACTGGACATTTGTGGAACATTCGTGGAACATTCCAAATAACATTGTAACGTTTTTGCTACTTCATAGAAACATTAGGCAAATGTTCTTAGAACATAGAGACGCCTCAAATACATACCCACATTTCTTTTGGTCTTACGTGTGTAACAATTCCCTTCAGGTTGTTCAAATATGTGAACGAGGATTCGTTGTTCTCCAAGCCCACATATAAAGCTCTCCTGAAACTGCTGGATAACTACAAGAGGGCGACCGGAGATGCTGAGGACATTCCCTCCCAGGAGAACCAGGAGCAGGACACGTTCCTCAAAGAGACCATGTTAAACACAGCAGTGGGCAAGGAGCTCTACAACTTCCTTCATTCTAAAGGTATGAGGGCTAACAAGTGTAGCGCTTCTGTAGCTCAGGCTGATGCAGGGACACACATACTGATCAAACTGATCTGCAAGTGCACTGTAGGTCACTTTATATAATAGCACGGCCAAAAGCACGTATTTAAATGTACTGCAACCTCACAGCCAACAAACCTTCATTAGAGATCTATTAACCCATATTGTTTAATGCAAGCAGATTGAAGATATACATTACAGACACGTATAGTCTGTAATGACATTAGATGCTGTTGTTTCTGTCCAATAAACATTCAGTCCTCACAAAAATACTGTGTTTTGCGTCAGGTAAATACTCATCGCAGAATGAGTTTATCCAGGATCTGAAGATGATGTGGTTCGGTCTGTACTCTCGGTCCAATGGCAAACTGGACTCCAGTGGATTCGAGCACGTCTTTGCAGGTCCGTCTGAGCGCGTGATGCAATGCGACAGGCCTACATGTAGCGCGTGTGTGTGTTGTCATCTGTAATGCATTTCTGTGTCACAGGAGAAGTCAAGGGGGGTAAAGTGTCTGGTTTTCACAACTGGCTGCAGATGTACCGGAATGAGAAACAGGGGCTCCTGGATTATTACAGCCACAATTTCAATGGCCCTGTGAGTACCCAATGAGCAAATGACTCAAAACAAACATTTTATGTGTATTTAAATATATTAAAAACAAATTCATAGCACAGAATACATTGTGGATGTCTTATGTCAGAATTCCAAAAAGATTTAATACAAGTTCCATTCGTTCCCAGTGGACCACATATCCGGATGTGCTGGGAATGCAGTTTGAATGGGACGGATATTTTAAGGAGGTCGGATCTGCCTTTATTGGCTCTAGTCCTGAATTTGATCTGGCAATATACACGCTCTGCTTCATCGCTCGCCCCGGCAAGATGTGAGTTCTTGGTTTTACTTTTTAGTGTCTCTGCTTGATAAATCTGTTCATTCATTTTCATCATTTAATCTATCAGTTAGTGTGATCATATATGGTCAAACCCATAAGCCCATTGATGCAAAAATTATTATCCTTAGCAATTTGAATCCATTTAAATACATTATTTTAATAATGTTATAATAATAGGGGATAATGTTGTAATACATATTTACTTTTTAATGCGTTTTATAAGTCTGTCTTAACCATGTGACTGTATTCTAGGTGTCATGTGAGTTTTGAAGGAAAGACTCAAGCCATTCAGACGTACACGTGGGACAAGAGCACTTATGGGAATAGAAAGAAGTACATTGCCACTGCTTACATCGCCACACCTTAAATCTCTGTTAACTGAATAATAACAGAGCCACTGCCAACACACTGTCACTGCCCACACACTGTCACTGCCGACACACTGTCACTGCCGACACACTGTCACTGCCCACACACTGTCACTGCCCACACACTGTCACTGCCGACACACTGTCACTGCCCACACACTGTCACTGCCCACACACTGTCACTGCCCACACACTGTCACTGCCCACACACTGTCACTGCCCACACACTGTCACTAACGACACACTGCCACTGCCGACACACTGTCACTGCCCACACACTGTCACTGCCGACACACATTATCTGTCTGTAATGTCCGCTTATCTACATGCTTTTTGACTTTTAATTTGACAATGGACTGAAATGAAATAAAGAGAAACAAAAACAATAATCGTGTTTTAATTGTGTAATATTTCACAATCATAATCACAATCAGCATTTGTCAAATTACAAAACAATAACTTGCATATTACACAGTTGCAAATTTTTAAAACATAACGATTTATTGTGCTTGTGTAAATGAAAATAAGTCACCACACACCAATAAACTATTTAAAACTATTTTAAATAGAAAAGAAGTACAGAGCCATTTTATTCTGGTCAAGAGACAAGATATTGCTTTAAAAGCTATTTACATTTTTTAAATCTGTTTTGTACTTCCACCAAAATACTCATATAAACATTTGAGTCTCATAATAAATTACATAATAAAGAGACTGCATGTGAAATGAAAAATAAAATTAAAAACATTTTTTTGATAGTTTTGTGAGAGGATTCTTGACCGCATCTTTCTGTTGCTGTGATGTTTGATTTTTGGTCATTTTTGGTCATTTTTAAGTTGATCATCTTAATTAGATTCATCCTGCAAGCCAGCTGCAAAACACAGAAACATGTAGGAGAATAAACATGAGTTCTTAAAGGGACAGTTCACCCAAAACTAAAAACCCAGTCATTGTTTAGATACCCTTGTGTTCTAAACCTGTGTAAAACATTCATGAAAAACAAAAATTATTGTACTAACATTGGATGGAAAAATGAACAACCACTAGCGTTTCACTGAGAATGTTATACGAGGGTGAGAAAATACTGACCGATTTTTACATTTTAGGTGAACTGTCCCTTTAAGAAAAAACTGAATTGAACAAATTGGATTTTGTTTGTGTGTGTATGTGGTAAGTTACCGTTAAAATGAAAGCTTTGGATACGCTTTACATATGAGGAGTGATCTTTAACCTATGGTAAAGACATTTATTCATATATAATATCTATTACATTTGCAAACATTCTGTATGCCATATTGATAATCACATGATGGCTGATATATTGGTACTCACAGGTGCAAAGCTCGCGCTTTTCTTAATTGCAGTGGGTGGGGCTTTGGGTGGGGCTTTGGGCGGGACTTTGGGTGCGGCGAAGGATGGAGGAGGCGGGGCCCATGGTGGAATCTGATGGGTGGAGTCAGATAACTTGGTCGCCTCTACACTGGCACAAGGAGGAAGAGGTGGGAGGGGTCCCTTTTTCTTGGCAAGCCACACAGAATCTTCATCAGTACTGGAGAACGTCTGTGAGTCACACACCTGGCTGGACATTGAAACTGAAGGCTTGATCTCTGGAAGTGTTTCCAGATCAACATGAACTCTGGATCCGCCGCTGAAAGAAGGTTGCCTACGACAACGAGGATTAAAACACACTTGGAGACGAGGAACGAGGAAAAGCGTATGCAAATATTCCGAACCCTGAAGATGAGGAATTCCAGTTCCTTGCTGATGAAAATACGTCTAGGTTCCGTTATATAAAATACATTCCATATGTACACATTTGCTCACAAAATCACATCATCAACCACAGATTCACAGACCAAATCATAATTAAACAGCAGTCAGTCTTTTACATTTGATTTAATTCGCCTATACTCTAGGCATTTGAATTCTGGCAGGCCTGAGGTACTCATATGAACTTGAGCGTCTTTGTATGAGTACCTCTGGTTCCAGTGTGTATGTCTGTATTGGTTCCCACCTGTTCAACATTTTAGAGGCACCAAGACAGCTTTCAAGCTTCTCCTTGCATTGAGAGATAGAGCCCACACTGTAACTGCGCGTGAGGGGCGAGCGAGCTGTTCAGAGAGTGAGAAACAGCGAGGCTAACTAAGAGGCCATTTTGAAAGGGGATGTTAATAGAGTGATTTGTCTCATGCACAGACCTTTGTTGTCACTGATCTGCTTCTGTACGGCGATGAAGAACAGTTTGGCCTCCTCCTCATCAGCAAAGTTCAGCCCTGCCTGACACTCCTGCACACACACACACACACTTTTTATGCCTTATGTGGACTTTCCCTAGACATAATGACTTTTATACTGTACAAACATATAGACACACATGCACCTCCAGAGTCCAGATTCTAGTGCAGAACATTAATGAAATATAGAGAGAAATTTGTAGTGCAGTTTAAAAGCATCAAGTCACTCACGTCCCCAGAGAAAGTGTGGAAATAAGGACGTGCCTCTGAGTATTGAAACGAGGCATACAGCTGTTGTTCCCATACCAACCTGGCTTTCTGCAGAGAGAGGGAGAAAGAGAGAGACAGAGAGAGAGAGAGACAGAGAGAGAGAGAAAGAAAGAAAGTCAGAGAGAGAGAGACAGAGAAAGACCGAGCGAGAGAGACAGAGAGAGAGCGAGTGATAGAGACAGAGAGAGAGAGTGACAGAGAGAGAGAAAGAGAGAGAGACATACAATGATATTAACTTCAGCACCATTGTGCAAAATTTCACTGCATTTAATTTCACAATCTCTAATATTGAAAACAAAACATCTAATATAAGACCATAATAAAACATGTAAGTAAAAAGTTTAATTAAACAAAGTTTTTGGTAAATATAAGATCATATTCAGGAATATGTGAGATATTTATTTTGTTTTTTTGTGTGTGGTGTTTACAGATAGAAAGACATGACTGTGTATATTCTCTGTAATCTGTAAGGTCTGTTTGGCTCACCTTAAGGCAGTAGAGCTTTATGAATGTTAAATGTGTGCCTTTATCCTGCACCAGACACGCAACTCCAAAACTGTGACTCTTCCACTCTTTCTTCTGCGGAGGAGCTGCGAGCACCAGCTGAACAACCCCACATGCTAAAATCTGCAATACACACACACACACACACACACACACACACATACACTTTGTGAGCAGCCTATACATAAAGTGCTTATTCGTAACACATTTTAACACAACTAAAAATGATGTGGGCCACAAATACACGCTCAATAACATTAGCCTCACAGAGAGAACAGTGTGTGAACACATGTGCATGTTTCATAATGTCATAATGTTTCATAATGTATACCACATCATTTTGCCTATAAAAGCAGCCCATCAGGAAGTGAACATTGTGACTTCATTATGCAACAACAGCAAATTTGACTTAAATTAAGTCTTATAAATTAAATTAAGGCAATGTGCTCTCACAAAACATCCAGACCCTTGAGACCAAATGTACACTTATTTTACTCACTACAGATCTTGTCATTTTTTACAATTTATCGTTTCGTTGAAAACAGCAAAGCTCAGTAAAAAATGACATTACTCTGTGTTAGACAATAGTGTTAAAATACAGTTTATAAGTTTGCACGAGTAAACATCGTTGTTATACAGTCTCTACCGGTGAAACATTCAAACAATTACATTATAAATGTGTAAACTGTGTAAACTAAAAAGTTAAACTAAAAAATCATGTATGGGTGGGGGGTCTAACAACTTCTATGAATTTGTTATTGGCATTGTTTTTTTTATATATGCACCAGATAGCAGATTAACTGTGGAAAATCTACCAGCGGCCACACCTAGAAAACAAACCAGCACACCAGCAGTGTGGTAATACAGGTACGGTTATGTATTCGTAACAAAAGCAATAATTACGTGCATTTAGTAATGCTTGTACAGTTCTTACAGAAATGAGATAAAAGGCTGGTACTTGTATACAATTATATACAAAAAAATAATTACTGTCATAAATATCACTTAAAGCATAACAAAAGTGAGATAAAGGATGTGATAAGGATGAGAATTAAAACAATGTTCTTACACAGTCATGGCTCAGTAAACTGAAGAGAAGGCCGTTCTCACGAGTCGACAGCAGCGGACTGAGAATCCGTGACATCTCGCCTGTCGTCCAGCTCTCTTCCACATGATTCTCTTTCTCTCTTTATATCTTAGTTTACTAATCTACATAATAGTATAAAACAGACACGCTGACCCCTCACGCAAGCGTAACCAAATGATACCCTGCTTCACATTTCCTAATGCAAATATCCTGCCATCTCGACAAACAACAGACCTCTATTCCCACAACAAACACACACCGACCAGTTACAAAGATATACAGACACTCAATAATTCATGCGTGAAGAAAAACTGTTTTCAGTACTTGAAGCATAAGTTTCTATGACAGAACTGTTGTTGTAGGTGATCGAGTCACTACATTGACAGAACCGCACATGATCCCTTCCAAGTCAGAAAACATTAGCATCTGCCCAATGAACTGATTGCTGCCTTTTATTGTACCGTGTTTACTGTACCAAGATATGCAAAAACTAAAAGACACACACACATGCATAATGCACCATTTTTTAACTATTGGCATTATCTTTATCTGTATAATACGTAGGTCCATCGTATAAATTTCCAAATGTCTAACTGATTGTATTGCAGTGCTAATGAACTTTATAAAGTATGATGTCATCTGGGCTGAGTAAACCATCCTGTATTATTCCTATTATAAGTATTAATAGTATTTTGGGTTTAGTTTACACCTCCTTTATCACTCTGTGGTTGGTCTAGGAATGAAATAATTTCAAATCATTGTAAACCCAAATCAACATTTAATGTTCATCTGCTTATTTATTTGCTAAGCAGCAGTTTGTGGATAGTTTAAGTATGTGTAAGAAAGCAATAAAAGATTTTTTAGAAAATAGAAAAAACTAGTATTTGAGCCTTGTTGGCTCAGCAAACATCAAGGTATCGTTTCCCAAAAATGAGTTTTTTTTATTGAGAATGATCAGTCGCAGCTGAATATATTTGTTCGGTACATTTCTTTTTACATAGTTGAAAAAAACTTTATTTTACATGGTTGCGCACTGCATTAAATGTCATATATACAGACACCCAACGACACGGTAAAAGAACAATTTTGAGTGAACGGGCTGTAGGTGTGACCAATTCAAATGTTACTGTCTGTGCTCACTAAAAACCAAAGCACTTTCAAATACAGAAAATCTTTGCAGCCTACAACTCAAGATACATTCTGTACAAAAGGTTTCTAGGTTTAAATGCATACACATCACGGCATTGAAATGCACTGTATTGCATTTCATCTATTGTAATCCTGCCTCGATTAGGACTGACACACTGTTCTGCTGACCTGGAACCAAACACATGTTTACTTCTCAGATCTTCAGAAACGACCAAAACACAACAACTTTCATGACTAAATACAGTGTAAGGAGTTAGAAGCAGCCCTACACTAATCGCCAGCCATTGTGGACAAAAAAACAATTGTCGCATGATTCGCATTCATGTCTTGACGGTCGAAACAAGACTTCATGGTACGGACAGTATGTTTGTGTGTGAAGACATAACTGACAGTGTTGAGCAATAAATCACCCAACAAAAGCAATACTTTCTGAAAAAACGTTTTACCAGTCTTAACTAGAATCAGGGAGGAAATAAAGTGTAAATGAGGGGATTCAGCATCCAATGGAGAGAGAGGAGAACGAAGTTCATGAATATTCCTAGTCAGAGCTCACAGAGTCTGTCTTTAACCGTACCATCACTGAGGTTCAGTTTTCTCAGACTTTTTGAAACGTTTTGTCACTTCTGACGATTGGGAAAACACAACCAACTGCTAACTAACCCTGTTCTCCCAAGACAGCACTGCTGACAGACCGTTCTTAATGCCTACATTGCACCTAAATAAAAATAAAAGACAACAATGGTAAAAATAATAAAAGGGTTTCATTAGGTGTGTCAGCAAAGAATTGAATTGCGAATGTCCGGTTTAGAAGAGTAGCGCCCCCATGCTGCCAACTTCACTCTGTTCCTTTACGAATATCTCAAAGTACTGGTAGATGATGGTAACCGCCAGTAGGATTCCTGTTCCAGAGCCAATGGCTCCCAAGAAGTCGGCCATGACTGAAAGACCTCCGATACACAGCCCACCGAACGCGGCCGCTGTGGGGATATACCTGAATAAACAAGCCCAGAGGTTAGTTAGTTAGTTATTGAGGTATTTTAAATGTGAGCTTCTGGTGTGCAGGTGTGTGTGCTTCACCTGTTGAGCTCATGAACCATAGACGTCTCTCTGTGACCTCTCATCACCATCTGCTGTTCTTTCAGCTGCTTAGCCACCTGAAAACACACCCACAACTTAATATCGACCGTGCACACGCTATACTACAGTGCTGAATGAACAAGTCAGGAACCACAAAAAAACACAAGGAAAAACTTGCATCTTTGGCAGATGATCCAGACACTTCGATCCAGGTCTTGGAAAAGAAGGCACAAGAACCCAGCATGAAGACGATGTAGATAACTGCATGGACGGGGTCTTCAAGCACAGAACCAAACGACTCCGGAGGAGACAGATAGTAACACAGGCCACCTACAGGGTAGGCACGGGCCGGGCCACCAGACGTGGTGTCCTACAAAATAAACCAACCCAATTCTATTAGGTTTCTATTGCGTCTTAGAACTTTATGTATTTCTATTTAGATAATTAGACATGCTACGCTAAGACAAGCACCAGGTGTCACTTACAGACCAAGTCCCCAGCAGGTTGACCAGGAAGTTCCCGCTAAAGCGGGTGGAGAGCATTTGGGAGATGACGTAAAGGTTGGACACCAGCGCAGACTGCAGGATGATGGGAATGTTGGAGGTGTAGAACAGCTTGATGGGATACGTGTTGTACTGTCCACGGTAGCGCGCGGACTTAATGGGCAGGTCGACTCTGAAGCCCTGTTAATGAGAGGGCATGAAAGGGTCATTAGGAACATTAAATACACAATTTTAACAGAATTCAACAGTCTATTATGAACAATTATGAAAGTTAAAGGCTACTGCTTTAGAGAACCTGTGGAACTGCTTGACAATGTTCTATGTGTCAACATGTGCCACATTGGTGCAGAACAAATCAAGGTGGTGAAAGAACATACACATTTTACATCGGTACATCTGCTAATAGTAAAATGCACCATTTTGAAGTGCACGAGCATTTGGCCTGAAAGCTACTCGATTACAGCTAACCTCCTTGAAACAAAAGTCAAGAAAAAAAACTAACCTGGAAATATATGACTACCGCAAAGACAAAAACGGTAGCAATGAGGTTCATGAGGTTGGGCAGGTTCTGTCTGTAGAAGGCCTCTCTCAGGGCTCGAACTTTATCAGTACGAGTTGCCAGCAGGTGGAACAGAGCAATAATGGCTCCTTCGAACTCAGTACCTAAATGCACAGAGACAATGACAATTTAGTCAACACCACCAAAGCTTAACACAATCACACAGGGGTCTAAAATATAAGTAGATAAAACAGCAGCTCTCCAAAATGGTGCATGAACTCTGAACCCTGTTTTAATGTTTCCCGCCCCATCTGGAGCTCTCCAGGCTGCAGTTATACCCTTCTCCTAAAATGAGATAGACACACCTCTTCCTGTGTTGACCGTGGTTGGACTGAACGCCTTCCAAACGATGGTCTCACAGATGTTGGTGGCAATGAAGAGAGAGATACCTGAGCCCAGCCCATAACCCTTCTGAAGCAACTCATCCAGCAGCAACACAATCAGACCAGCCACAAACAACTACAGAGAAGATACTGCCTCGGTTACACACACACAACACAAGACCAACCTCTGTCCTCAGAAAATCCATGTGATATCACCAATATCTTCTCTTACCTGAATAATGATTAGCAGACAGATGCCAGCCCCCATCTCTGAGGGGTCTCCATACATTCCGGTCATAACATACACAATAGCCTGACCGATAGTGATGATCATACCAAATACTGCAAACGCAAAAGAACACATTCATAAGTGCATAAGAGATACAATGCATGAGAAATACTGCAGTCAATAAATAAATATTATATTCTATAAGACGTGATACAAACAGACGTACGTTTCTGAGCTCCGTTGAAGAGCGCTCTGTCTTTGGGCGTATCTCCAACCTCGATGATTTTAGCTCCAGCCAGCAGCTGCATGATCAGCCCAGAGGTCACGATGGGAGAGATGCCCAACTCCATAAGAGTACCTGAAACACACACGTTATTAAACACACACGTTCCTGCAAAAGTTCATGTTACCTGTATAGTTCCAAAGATTATTCCTTAATTACAGGTCATGACCAAGTTTGGATGACACTGTGTAAACATTTTCAGCAAAATCTTAGCAACAGTATAGTGGGTCGGAAAATCGTACCTCTGTTGGAGGCCAGGATGACTCTCATCCAGTAGAACGGATCTGCTGAGTCCGAAGACATGATGCCAAACAGTGGAATCTGAAAATGGGAGAGAGAGGAAATAAATACACAGAAATTCTTTACCAAAGATCAATTTTGTAAACGGCACATACAACCGCAGCACCTAGCATAACGCTACATCATTAAGTGAGGATTCTGTTCCATGAAACTTACCTGACAGCAAACAAGAAAGATGAACAATGTGATGGCCGTCCATAGCACCTTTTCTCTAAACTGGATCTGAAAGAAAAAAACATGAGTTTAAAGAAAACAGACTTATTTAATACAAAATACTCGCTAACTGATGCTTGTTGTGTGCAGTGATGTACCTTTCGTTCTGGTTTCTGGATTTCGGGCAACACGGCACAAAATGGTTTTATAACCTCCAAAAACTTAACTGGAAAAAGGACAACAGAAAGAAGTTAGATAAGCATCAATACAAAACACCTCTGTTTATTTACCCAACATAATTATTAAAAAGATGATCAGTTTTTATTTAAGACTGGCAGCACGACGTTTATACGGAGATAAATGACTTAGAAAACTCTGTTCTCATATGCAGTGTTGTGATGCTTGGAACAACAGAGGGAAGATGTTGTTCAATCTAAAGCGTCGTCATCATTAACAAACGCAGCCAACACACACATTTCCGACCTAATATACACTGAATATACACCGACCTAAAGCATATATTTCATAACAGACCCGGTAACACACCGATTTACACTGATTTGTCCCTTTTATCACGGGTCTTTGCTTAATAATGATTTAAACAGCTAGCCTGCTTCGTTTGCTAGCCTCCATTGAGTTTCACGACTTCTTTTTGGTCTGTCAAATTCAACAAACCGGTTAATATATTGATACAATACACGACAGAATGGTTTACTGTTTTGAATCGTTAAGATAAATGTACACAGACGCGTTAGGGATGTGGTTAACCCATGCTAAAGCTAGTCTTTCAATGAGCTATCGGAAAAGCTTTCCAAACGCCATGTTGCTTACAAACCACAACTACCGATAGATCAAATAGAGAAACTGGAGATAAAAATACGTATTTGACTAACAGTGAACGACAGCTCTAAGTACATCTAAACGCTCATCAATCTGACAGCCGTCTTAATCAAAGGAAACTGTCCGGCTAGCATGCTAACGATGCTAACAGAAGTCGAGCGCAATATAACGCGAACCACGTGAATCAACCGCATTAAACGCAGGAGAAAACGCGTCAAAACGCTCCACTTACTCCCCATGGTGACGGTCCCCCGAAATCACGGTCACAATCTGAAGTGCCAGTGAGCTGCAAACGGACAGTCCAGCTCTGTCGCCGGGGTAAAAGAGAAAGAAAGAGAGAGGGATGACGGGAGGAGAAGCGCTTTAGAGACACGTCAACATTACACCGACCGTGCGCGCGTCAGAACGGCGAGCCGCGGTTGATCTTCTGTTTCACATCCTGCGGTGTGATCGGGCGGTCGGTGTATGTTTCTTCCGAAGCTATTTCATTTTCTTTTATTTCAGTAAATTTCTTTAAGTTTACTTCTCTACAGAAAGATAGGGCTAGAAGGACAACACATAATAAATTGCAGATACAGTGGGTTATAACAAATATACAACAAAGAACAAAATCGGGACAAATAGTAAAATAAACAATAGCAGAAATCAAGTTAGGTGGTGTATAAGAAAACAAGAAATTAAGTAAATTATTCCTTCATTCACTGTCATGCGCAATGTAAGGACAGTTGTTTTTGCATCTTTGTTAACTTATTAAACTGTTAATGCATCTAATTGCGAGTCTTTATTTTCATTTAGTGTAAATAATTTAAATTGGGTTTAGGGATTTTTAAATCGAAATTAATCGGAATAGTCTGTTCTCGTAAGTAAATATACATGGTGACGGTGGTACTACAAAGTACGTTTAAAGGATAAAAGGAAACATTTGTAGTGAAGACACTAAACAATAAATCATATATAATTGTACTTCCGGTTAAACTATCCCTGTGCTTTAATGTTTCCAGAGCAATCCAGCCAGAATGAGCCATTTGTCACATTTTATTATATTGGTTTGCAAATATAAATAACACAATACGTACGTTAAAAAAACGTAGCACGCTTGCAACAACACCAGTATTTATTGTAAAGCATTGTTTTGGTTATAGCTTTACCTGTCTTCAACCATTCAGGTGTGTGGGTATGTCTTTTGTACTTAAAATATAATATTTAAATTATTATGTATTTGTCTTAATCTTTTATACCAGCGGGGTCTTTGAATCATTAGAGAACAGCAGTAAATGAATTCGTTACAGTTCTCACAGTGTAACTCGGTATGTGACCAGCAGAGGGCTCTACGTACTATGTCAATTGTGTGCATGTTTTCTTCCAGGGAAAATTCTTGGCTATATTATGTGTTTGTCATTTTTAAAACAGAGACTGTTATTTTTATTAAACAGACGTTTAAATGATTAGTGATGATGGTCTAATAAAGAATGCTACATGCCACATATTAGTTAAGTGAAGAGAGTTTAGAGTTCCATGCACACAACTTTATATATTGAGTTTCGCCTGCTTTAGCATGCAGATATTGAGAAGTTTCTGTGTGTAGACTGTTTTATGCCTGTGTTTTGCATGTGTTTTGCTGCTGTCAGTCTACAGTCACAGTGAACAAGAAACCTATTTGTTTATCACATTTGCATAACAAATTTTGCTTAAAAGAAAGACGCCAAGTCTTTAATCTTGCACGCAGACCATTACTTAAATCTTTATCAATACATTTGACATATTAGATGCGAGTTTAGTCAACCTGCCAGACAAAGACAGATTCATCTGCTCGGTCCTGCTGTTACAAAACTTCAGTAAGTTATGACTTTTTAATGGCAGACAGCCCAATAAAGAAATAAAAATGATAGCGATAATCCAGCGATAATGACTGTTAAGTGTGTGATGGGTGACATCACACCTCACATGCCAACAAAAAACATATTCTCAGAGCAGTCATGTCATCATAGATGAAGTGAAGTTTCACATGAAACGAAAGTTGTGATGTCATCAAATAATAAGCAATAAAGATGTCACATGACAATTGCTTCTAAAGGGTCAGTAAAAACCTCCTATCCCCCCCCCACACACACACCTGCCCTGTACATATATTAATATAAATAACCAAGGCTGATAGTGGAAAGCACACTCATTACCAATGCATCAGTTACATTTCATCTTCAAGAGTCTGTACAATTCTGTTCAAAGGTGAAAAATTACAATGTCAGATTGCAATACAGACACAGTTTTATGCTGTACACAATGTAGCTACACTGGTCTGGTCATTTTAAATTATGCTGACCGTCAAACAGAATTTATACCACCACCAATTTTACAGGAAACACTGGCCAGAGTAAACAGTCTTGGATTATCCCAGATTATTCCAGATTAGAGGCCATGACTAGCTCTGTGCATTGTTTTATACAATCAGAACAATCAGCCTTCTGTGTGACTGAACCGAACCTGCCATTGTTGTTTTAAATAATAAAGGCCAAATTTTGTTTAGTTATTTCTAAAAAAACATAGCATACATAATTAAACATACCAAGCCACACTGGGTTGTTCTGTACTTGACTTGGCCAATCATATCAGCAGTCAGCAGTTTAGTGAACTTCACTCAGTATGTTTAAGTTCATCATTACAGATCCAGCAGGTTAAATAACTCTCACTTTCTCTGTTCTGGTAACCTAATATCACACCTCCCTCATATTACATTCCTTACTCCTATACCATCATTCTGTCCTTATGGCTTTTTCTTGAATAAGATTTCACATTAGGAGGATTGATGCAGGCAGTTTTTGAACAGTGTTCTGTTTAATCATTGCCCCGACATACCACATTCACCTCTCGCCAAATGTGTGTGTCTAACTGTGTACATAAAGGGCATCCTTACCCTCTTAAACCTGTGGTGCATATAAGGACAAAGTAAAAATATAATCTGATCGAGGACACGGGGGAGGGGGAATGGTAGGGCATTAGTGTAGTTTAAATGTACTTCACTGGCCCTGTCGATTAAGACTGAGCTAATTAATAAAATAATAGCTGATAGGGAACTCTGTAATAACTGATAAGTATTGTAATAAACTGACAATAAAGTCGCAACAGAATGGTCATGACAAACGGCTACATGTCTGACTTCACGTACATCTCATAATTTAGCACTTATTTATTAATTTAGCACAATTTAATCACATTTACAATCTGGCTAAAAATACAGAGACGGTTGCCATAGTGATCCATTATTACAAAATAATGTTTAGTGGAATCGTTTTATCCAGTAAAGCCAGATCATAACTTAGAGTTGAATCCTTTCCAAACATATTATTTTTAAGATATTATGTTTATAAGCAGCATGTTTTTCTACATTATTGGCCCTATTCAAAAATATCTCAAAGCTTGCTGAGCAAAGCTTATGACGCTTATAATACTCCAATTCGCATCGGTAAACTTGTAGTAATGATTTATAATTTAAACTGCCGGGTCCAATTTCCTCAGAAATGTCAGTTTGGCTTCATCTGACTTGAACAAACATGAGACAAAGTAAACTGCAATTTTTAAGTTCTAACCAGAGATGACGCTAGAGGGGCACACGTCACATGCAGCTTTAACATAGAAGGGGAAAACTGTTTAACTTTATTTTATTGTAAACATCCATTAAAGACAGAATTAGAAATCAAATGTTTCCCGTCTCAAGAGAAAATGAAGCAATGAAATGTCATTATAAATATTTGACTTCCTGTAGCTGGTATTTCATCAGGCGACTGTCTTATTCAGAACTCTGAGAACTGAAACATTTTTACTAACTGACCTGATTTTCCAATGGTGATTCCTATTCCAGGTATTTTTCTGGAATTTGAAATGTCATTCAGAGCTTTATTTGCGAATGTGAGTGCTAGAACAGCTGAGAAGGCCGCGCCAAGGACAAAAGAGAACAAATATATGTTGAACAATCTGATATTTGCTAAGATATTATTCCAAACACACACTCTCACACAACAGTACTTGAAGCCAAGCACACACACAACTACAGAACATCCTTACTCAAGAGAGGTCATTTGAGGAAACACACACACACACACACACACACTGTTTGCTGTAACACACAAAAGCATCACAGTACACATGCATACAGACTTTAAACATAGAATCCAGTCCAAATCCCTCCACACAATCCTACACAAATACACCCACAAAGAAAAGCTTAGAGAGTGCTTACGAAAAGCCTTTAGTGAGAAGTTTGTAAACCCTTAATACAGGAGCTGGGGCTCGGCCAAAGCAGCAGCAGTTAACAACAGGAGTCGTGTACTGCTGCAGTCCAAATCCAGAGCAATAAAGACTCAATGTCAAATAGAAATGTTGCTTTAACGTTTGGATACATCTAGGAAGATGTTCCTGTGTTTCTGTAGTTTAGTCGGTAGAGTGTTGCGCTAGCAGCGCAAAAGGTTGTGGGTTCGATTCCCAGGGGAGCACATGTACTGACAAAATGTATAACTTGAATGAACTGTAAGTCGCTTTGGATAAAACCATCTGCCAAATGCATATGTGCAATATGTAAAGGAAGGTTTTATTGATTATATTTGCTATTGATAGTCTCCACTATCTTTACCTGAAAGTCTTCAAACAACCATATATGGGCAACAAAGCATGTTGATGATGAGCTGTACCCAGATCAGTGCAGAACGTCACTGCTTGAATTTAATCTGCCTTCAGAAACTTTTGTTACAGACATTCCCAGTGACCTGAGATTTAACACCAGCTGGCTTTTGGTTCTCTGCAGTTGCTTGATTAAACTTTGTCACACAGCACATACCGTACCGATGCTGTAATATAATTCTTTTTTTGTACACACACATTGGCATATGGCGGTTTATGAGGACCCTCCATAGACGTAACGGTTTTCATACTGTACAAACTGTAAATTCATCCCCTAAACCGACACCTAAACCCTATCTGCTGTTTTAATTAACCAAGATTCAGCATGTATTATGTTTTTAAGCAATTTAGTTTACGCACACAAAGGAAGTGTCCCCATAAACCATGTTTACATTGTTATACACATATTTGTCCTTGTAAAACACATATGCAAACCCCCCACCACACACACACACAAATAACGTGCCTCCACAATGTTCCACAACAACAATTACTTTTATTGTTTCATATCCTTGAAAACAGAGAAAACCATAAGCATAAAAATCAGTTTTCTACCGATATCACTCACATACTGTAGAAGTGTTGGAATGTCACATTTCCATTGAACAATTTATTTCACATATAATAGAAATGCTCTAATATATAAATAAGGTTCTCTTTAAAGTCTCTGGAAAGGTGGTTTTCAAAAGCACGTGGCTGTGGAATGAAGCGGATCCAGGACAATAAACAATATTCAAATTTGTGTGACTCGCTCAGCTGTCCCCACAAAATGTCCAAATGTCATTTATGGTAAAGAATGTGGAAAGGAACAATAAGAATTCCCTCTTCCACACATCCATCTTTCCCTACAGGATGAGGAAAGTCTCTTCCCTTTTATCCTGCTTAACGTTTAAAAGCACCATAATATACGCTGCCTAATCGTAAAAAACTACATCTGTCATATCAGACTCTTGAGAAAGAGGCAAAACATCTAATTTTCTTGCTACAAACCACCATCTAACAAAAGGTGTGTGTGAGCAAGACCATCTATATTGTCTATATTATTCTGTGTTTCTTAATGTCTTATGAAAATGTATTTAATGCAAACATCGGTTTAACTCCCTTATGTTTCGTAGATGGCGAAAACAAATAAAGACGAGCAGATAAGATTCCACAAAATCCATCCACTGTTGCCCCGCCAGCGAGCAGAGGCAACAGGCAGCGAGAGGGGCCACACTCCTTACCCTCAGTGAGAATTTACAAAACAAACTTCTCTGAGGGGGAATTTAGGATTAACCTTTGACCCCTGTCTACGTAACAGCTCCTGCTACGGCTTTGAAAAAGCACGGCAGGGCGAGCGAAGCGTGAACTTTCAACCCTGTTGACACGGTCAGGGTGCCCACGATAAGCCTGGCATGGCAATTGCACGAAAAGATGGCACGCGAGCGTTTAATCGTTGCTGTGTTCCTCAAGCTGTGACAGAATGCTGATGAGGTTCTGAAGGCCGAAGATGTAGCCGCTGTCTCCACCCTCATGCACGATACCGTCCTCCCCGTAATCACGGCATGTTGTGTGCGCGAAGTCAATCATTCGCACATCCACCGCTGGCGAAATCAATCCAGGGCCGCCGGAGCGATCGTGGCGCCCTCCAAAGGCTCCCTCTTCATCATCATCCTCATCTTCGTCATCTTCCTCATCCCCCTCCTCTCCTCCACGGGAGGGGCGTGGTCTGGATGGGGCCGGGGGCGGGGCTCCATCGTAGATGATGAGAAGGGAGGAGGAGAAGAAACGGTAGCTCTCGCAAGCCTCCAGAACGGCCCTCATCTCTCGCAGTCTTTGCAGCACCTGGGTCAGAAGTTCTCTGCGCAGAACACGACCATCACTGAAGAACTGGCACAGAGCCTCTTTAAATCCAACCAGACTCAATTTACGGCCGTGATATTTGTTCATAAATATCAGCTGTCCCGTTGAACTGTGATAAACCTATATAGAAAAAACACAGAAATACAAAATAAATCGTTACCCATAATTCAAATATTCCAGACAGCCAATCAGAATCAAATATTCGATGTATATGTGTGTTGACTATTATAGAGATGCATGTGCACATACCTGCATGCCACAGAGGCGGACCCCAATTGAAGAGGAAGTGCTTTGTTGACATTTGCGAATCTGATTGGCTTTCTTCTCCTCAGAGGCGTCGTCCCCATGTTGGCGCGTTCCCATTTTCAGATCAAGAACGCACGGAACCCGATACCTCCATGTGAGGTTCTCCAGCAGAATAAATTCTAAGAAGGGTCAGAGGTCAAGGGAGAAACACTACATGGCTGAATATCTAGTATAAATGTGTGTCTTATAAACAAGCAGGTTAGGTAATATACAGTGTGCATTAAAGGGATAGTTCACCTTAAAATAAAGATTTCTGTATTCACTTCGTTTCTATATAAGGAACAGAAAACAGATATTGTGTTAAATGTCAATCCCCATACACAGTGTTTAGAAACATCTTTGTGTTTCTTGAAAAAAATCTGATGGAACAACATGTGGAGTATGTAACAGAATTTTCAATTCTGGGTGAACTGTCCCTTTAAGAACCATCAGACAGTGGTCTGTGGGTGTGTGTCCACTCGATCAGTACGGAAGGATACTGTGCTGCTTTCTGTGTTTGGAGTTCTCTTTCATCCTCTGCAGATGTTGCTGGTGACACTGGAGACTCCAGGGGTTGTGCTTGATTTGAGGAACCACAGTTCCTTTCTCCAGACTGTAGTACAAAACCTCTGCCTTATCCTCCCGGTTACTGTACAGATCAATGGAGAAAACATTAAAAACTCATCCTGTGAAACATTCCACACTGTATGTTTATGTGTGCTGTATTACATCACTCCTCACCTTTTGCCCTTCTCCTCTTTGCGGCTCTGTCTGGCTCTCTCGTTCTCTGGGAGCAGGGGCGATGTCTTTTTCTTCCCCCACTTAACCAGCTTGTTCTTGGGCTCGCCGTCAGCCGAGGGCTCCTTGTTCTCCAGGTCGGCTGGATCACCGTGGAGCGGGTATGCTATCAAACACAGATTCCCTTCCTGGTCTTCTTCAAAACTCACTGACACCACACCTGGAGAGCAGACGGTAAACAATAACAGATACAATGAGTACAGAGGGCACTGACACATAAACAACTTGTGATTCGACACGTAGAGAATCATATGATGAATTAAAAGAAAAGATTGTTGATCTTACGTCATCTGGTATAAACTGTATTACACACACTTACGCACATACACACACAAAAACATATGACAGAATCAGATGGGCTTGGTAAAATAATTTGTGTACACAATAAATATTCAACGCTGTTGTGTAAATGTATGACTTTGTATGATGTGCGTTTTGAACGGGGGGATTATGGATAACGAAGACGTAGAGCTGGGTAAAGGAGGGCTAAAGACAGATAGCACAGCGAAATTAACGTGCTGCAAACGTTAACACGTTATTCTAACGACAAACTGAAACCAATTTGTGGTGTGATGTACATGCAGGTGTGTCTTTTGACTTTGGGGCAATAGGACCCTGCAGTGTCTCGTCCTCCGCAAACCGATGACATCACTAACAGTGACGTCACTTCTCTGAAACGTCGCTCGTACGCACGCTGGCTCACGCCACTGAGTCAGAAAACGTGTTTCGTTTGTTTGTGTGTCGGTCTTGTATGTGAAGTATGACAAGAGTCATAACGTCATGTATGAGCCCTGAAGCGTACGTGAGACGTGCGTGTTATATGATGTTATAATACGCTAGCATGCGCGTTCACATTCCTTCCTATGGGTCACATCCTTTCCAAGCCTGACGGCTTTTAATAGTCTCCCGGTCAAAGAGGGATGCCAGTGCGTCTGTGTGTGAACACATTTAAATATATCAAAGACTTCTAGAACTGAACGTGATATTGGTCTCCTTCAGCAAGCATAAATCAGCGTGTCTGTTGTGACAGTGTGGGATCAGACTTGCAAATGATTTCGTCCATATGTGTTACAACGTCATTCATACATACTTCACATGTTGGTTACACTATACATGTATGTTGTGCAGTTTATTTCATTCGGCATATGAAAGTGTGTGTGTGTGTGTCAACAACATACAATGGCTTTAACCAAGCACTTAAAACAATCATTTCTCATGCAACACATACATAGAGAAATCAATTACGAGTGAACGAGAGAGAGAGAGAAAGAAAGAGATGCTCATGGCCAAGTGGTTTTATTAATGTGTCCACTTACCTTTGAACTGTGGCGTGAATTTGCGGATCTCGGGTGGCAGGCTCTTGTAAAACTGGTGCTCTCTGGGTATCAGTGGCTTGCAGATGGTCTGTTCCCCAAAGCGCAGTACACAAGAGTGACCCCCAACCTGATGAACAAATGGCTCTAACATAACGCCACCCTTCAGATGTCCTTTACCCGGGTATCTACACCCGTCCATCAGAGCTCCTAACGCCGGACACATCCTCCGTACACATCCGTGAGTCTCACGCCGATGCTAACCGACAGTTCAGGCACCAAAGCTGATAGAAAACAGTAAACAATGAAGAAAATAGTCCCTTTATTCTGTTCGGTGACGACGGGAATAATAATCCAAATGTAGGTTTGTTGTACAGCAGGATTATTTCACATCGCGGACAGACTGGAAGCGCTCACGTCCGGGTCGCTGCTGTAACTGAGAGATCTCGTCTAAGCAGACGGGAAAAATATCAAAACATGGTCCCGCCCTCACCTGGAATCCAGCCAATCAGATCGTGGCAGCTGTTGTCGGGTGGGAAGCGAGAGAAGAGAAACAGAACAAGCAAGAGGAAAGAGAGAGAGAGAGAGAGAGAGAGAGAGAGAGAGAGAGGTTGTTTGTGTTACACACCAAAACAAAGAGATACGAGGAAGGAAAAGAGAAAGTTCAGATTTGTTCTCAGTTTCTTGTTCCTCCTCGTCTATTATTCAATCAAAATATAATCATAATTTACCAGACCCACTAACAGACAATGAGGTAAACATAAAAGTGATTTACTGTCCTTAGATACATCCTAGAAATTCACCATGTTTTAAAGTTAAAGTGTGTTATTATGAAACAGTTTTTGATAATAAGGAAATAAACAATATGTAATAAAATTATGTTTTCATAATAATGACTGTTTATAAACATTTCCACAGTCTTGCATTGGTTTATCAAACAGAATAATGGTTTTGGTTGGGCCAATATTTCTATGTTGTGCTAGTCTGGACTCAAACATAAGAAAAACACAATGTTCAAACTTTCTGGGGAAGAAACCTACAGACTGTTTAGTTCTCTCTTAATATTGAACTGAATATTAAACTGGAATAGGAGAAAGTGTTTTTATGTGACACAACTGACATACATTAGCTAACGCTATGGGAACATACAAACACTCAATTGCTGAATAACAAACCTAGACCTGGCAGTGAGCAGAACCGTAATTTAGCAGGGGACAACGCTATGGTTACGTAACACACACACACACACACACACACACACACACACACACACACACACAGAAACTTCCCTGAGGCCCAAATGACAACAATGAGAAAGAGGGGCAATGAGAACCATGTACGCAAACACACACACACACACACACACACACACGCACGCACACAGTAATCTGCTTTGTGCTAGTTCCCCAGTCTGGGATTAGTGTGTGTGATCAATGAGCACTGGTGAGAACTCAATCCTAATCCAGAGCCAAAGCAACAAATTATAATCGACGATTTAAAGCCCACATACAAACCTGCCAAAATCTGCCTTCATAATCTGCCGCATACACTCAGATACAGTTACAGATTATGTCCTCATTTTCTAAACAGATATATAGGGAGGTTCTATAATCTCCCTGTGGATTCTAATCCACATTGAAAATACAGTATCTACCATAAATCATTGTTTGAGATTCAGAAATAATCCCTTTTGTAACTTGTTCACAATGCAAACAAACCCATTGTTTCAAAACCTTGTCATGGCAATAAGACGCTACAGATCTGCTACCTGAATCGAACCCAGCGCAAAGAATTATAAAACCACATCTATGACAATATATTTTATAACATTAATTACATTAATAATAACATTTTTGATATTTATGATATAAAACGTTAAGAAGTTTTACTAACTTCACTGCAAGAATGTTTTTGATAACTTTGAGAAAACTTTAGGAGAACATTAGCCAGCATAATAATGTTGACACACGATCTTTGTTCTTCAATTCTGCCAAACCATAATTCACAGACAATGACAAACTAGGCCAGTAAGTAGGGCGTCAAAGTGAGTGTGTGTTTGTGTGTGTTACTGAATGTCAGCCTGGCACCTATTGGAGGTCATACGCACTGCTGCGTGTCCAAACAATAAAGGCCGGTGCTGATGGGAAACAGCTTATGCAACCAGTGAAGGTCAACATGGACAAAGTCTCCAGACCTTCTTACTCCACCTGTTCCTGCCCTCCATCCATCTGTGAATCTATCTGAATCATTAAAGATGATCAATTAGTCATTAAGCCACTTAATAACCAAGTTCTTAGCTAACTATTTTAGGCTGTAAGAACGTTTTCCTAACATTTCCATTAAGTAACACAAATGTTAAAAATGTCCACTCCAGTTTTTTGAAGGTTGTATTAACGTTATTGCCTCGTCGTAATAACTTTATTCAAACGTCATTAATTCTTTAATGTTTTTAAAACATTGTACTAACAACTTAAAAACAATGTTTTAATATATATTTTATATATTCAAGAATAATAACTTTAAAAGAACTTTTAGAGAATGTTAGCCAACGTTCTGAAAGCGTTCCCTGTTAACTGTTTGTCTGTTTAAACATTAAAAAGACACTTATGCAACATCAACAGTCATCGACAGAAAACCTGATGAGAAAAACACCAGCATACAAATGATTAACACACAAACAGTCATTCGCCACACAGGCTAATTATACACAAACAAAAACGTCAAAGGTGTGACCAGGCATGAAAAACCTCACAGTGAGATCGCTCAAGTGTGCCGTAAATGACAGAAACAATGAACATTGTGCGTGTGCTGGAATGAGATTATACGACCCCTTACAGCACTACAATTATTACTGTGGAGGACGGCCTTCATTTGCTAAAGTGTTTGGGGTAAATGTGAGTAAAGGTTTGTTTCCAAGTGTCTGTGTGTGTGAGAGGATGTAAGAAACACAGAATGACCCACAAATTCACACCTATGAGGTGACAGGAGGATATTAAAGCATCATTTCCTCACCCTCATGTCATTCCAAACCTATGACTTTTATCTTCTGTGGAACACAAGAGAAGATATTTTGAGAAATGTCTCAGAGGTTTTGTGTCCAGACAATGAAAGTCAAAGGGTGCCACTGTTGTTTGGTCACCAACGTACTTCAAAAAGTCATACAGGTTTGAAGTAACATAGGAGTGAGTAAATGATGGAAGAATTTTAATCTGTGGATGAATTATCCCGCTAACAGATGCTCCCACAAGCTCCTCCACACAAAGTACAAACTTTACATGTCATGTCTCTCTCTCGACACCTTTGAAGGTCAAGGATCTTTATAAAACCCTGTCACGTGACAAGATCCTGCATCCATGCCAGCAGGTTTAAAGTACAAGTCCACTGTCTTTTCATAAACACAAACAGTGCACCATTAATCCAAGACCTGTGGTTAATAAATGTTTAGATTATTTAACAGAAATGCAAACAAGCAACATTAATTTGGCACAAACACACTATGACAATTGGACATTCGGGTGTATGACAAGCATAAGCAGGCATTATGGAAACAGACGAAACTGATATATGATAATGCAATGCGTCAAAGGATGTCATCAGCACACACACAAAACACACACCAGTTTTGCACACACACAAAACACACACCAGTTATGCACACACACAGATACATTTGGGGCTAGTTGTCAAAGAACTGCGTTCTATACTTAAATGATCGTCGTTGTGAAACGTGTTTTTTGCAGCTTCATTTCTGAAAGGCACGTGCACACAATCACTGAACGCTGTTTGCTGCTTTAGCAATGAACTGTGAAAAACCTTGCTGACATCCATCATGTCCAGTGTTTACATACAACACAGCATGCAAGCATGAGCTCCACTTAGACAACAACACGGCTATCCTCTGTAAACATGAGACAAGAACGAGTAAGAGCGTGAGGGACAAAAACAAATCAGGTGAGAGAGAGATAGAGAGATAGAGAAAGAGTATGACAGAGTTCCTGTGCATTAAACACAAGCTCAGCATGCATGCTTCTGTGTTTAAATGCATGGCGACTGTGTGCAGTAAACTGTGAGTAGATGCTGCAAAGTCAGTGCTCTGCTGGGACATTTCCTACAAGGTCCTATAAATACACCCCCGACCCCCCCCCCCATGTCCCCTAGACCCCTAGACACTGTTGACATATTTATCCAGCACAAACACGCATTAACATGCTCTGCATAATATCAGACACTCACAAATACACACACACACAGTTTATTATATTTTATACCGTTACATTACCCCTTTACCTAACTCTCACACCTCCCTCTGTGTGTAGACACACACACGACACACACCCTGAAATTCTAATCTGAAAACAGACTCATCAAAGACTGGAATAGGTTCAGAATTTTCAGTAGGAGCCTGTTAAACACGATACACCTCTGACACTTTTAATGCTATACTTCATCCATCAACACCCTAACACACACACACACGCACACACACACACACACACACACACACACATAATTACTTATCTATCTTAATGAGGACTTTTTATAAACAATATGCTTGGTATAAGCGAGCTAACCCTAATCAATCCACACTCCAACCCTGACAAAAAAAACTAGTTTTTATAACATTTTTACTAAACAAGGTCGTCCCCAGAAGGAAGTTTTGCTCAGATTTGTCAGGTTTCACTGACCAGGTTACCCCAGGTTAAGTAACCTCACACACACACCCGCCCCGCCTTCCTGCCCCACTTCCTGTGAAGTGATAAAGGTTAAGGCCATAGTTTCGGTTACAGTGAAGATTTCACAGAGGCGCCCGTGACCCCTCCCTCACGGTGTGTAATGCACACTAAAGCAGACGTGGGTTTGTCTGGGAGTGACGTAGTCGCCTCAATCCAACTGGAAGTTTGGGGAAATTTTTCACTCTGTCTCCTTGGAAACTTGTCAACACTAACTTCAGTGCACACAGTCACCATGTATTCAGACTTTAGTAAAGCAACGCTGGTTTAGAAACCTTGAGGGTAACAGTTAAATAACTTATATAATATACACAGCAATTAACACTTTATTTAATAAAATATAATAAATATTATTTGATAAAATATAAAAAGATAAAACATTTTTAAACAAATGCAATACAAGTAACATTTAGGTACGCAACCTGTCAAGTCATTTTAAGCACAACAAACCTTGTTGCTAGGCAACAACTAGCTATCACAACATTAGAAAATCAGCTGACAACAATATTAAATAAGACACTGCATTAATTCTAAGCTCCAGACAGAAATTCGTGTTTAGAACGGAAATCCAACCCATATGAAAATAAGTCTCTCTAATCCGTCTGTATAATACTGTATAATACTGTCTTAAATTACTGTATCTGTTTCAATTCTCACCGTCTCAAAATCTGGTCTGCCAGCTGTATGACCCTCGCACACACACACTCTCTGTTGAACTGTACTCTAATTAAATCCATATGGGCTGAAAATATGAAACTTTATAAGCACGTGGATCAGTAGAACTCACGTGGGCCTTCCTCAGACAGTTCCAAACCTGACAAAAACCAGAACACACTCACACATATACAGTAACGCAATCAATACAGTATTTACAGTATATCCTGTATATACACGCATATACAGTAACAATCACACTTAGACTCACAGATCTAAACAAAAGGAACATACAAATCAATATTACCATGTTAATGTAAATGGCACAACTCTGAACTCTTGATCTCTGAGCTTAAAATGAACAAACAACTGTTATCGAGCAAGTACATGACATATTAGTGCTCGACAGAGAGAGAGGCTAGTTAAGCTTATCATAAGTTAAGTTAAGCTTATCATAACGCATAACGCTGAGACTGTTGCTAAGACTAATAAATGCTGTAGAAGTATTGTTTTTTATTAGTTTGTTAACTAAGGCAGTTAACTAATGTTAACTAATTAGTTAACCTTATTGTACAGTGTTAACCATATTGTTAAAACAGTATGTTGCTCTCTTTGACACCATAGACACATAAAATGCATGTCATATTAATAATCAATAATTAACAATTTATTAATTAATATTAATAAATATATTAATATTTAATCTAATTAAATATTAATTGAGAGTACATATTAATAATGTACTCTCAAACTCTAAACATGTTATTAACATGTTCACATGCTATTCCAGACATAAACACACACACATACATGAACACACAGGGTTTAGACAATAAACAAAGAGCGTGAAAATATTTTCAATTATACCAAATAAAAAACTCAATAAATATTAAAGCACACACAATATGACACCATGCCAAGCCCGCATCGAAGCTACGACTGCAAACAAGTCACAACATCACAGAACATTATGGAAAAACACGGACAAGGAGAACATGGAGTGAGCCAAAGTTTACAAACACAGATGCCTGCTCTGATTGGCTGAATGTTCAGGGAGTGTGTTTTCGGCACACGTTTGAGGTTCTCTGTGTTCTTGGACTTGGAGTTGCAGAGATAAAGACATGTTGAAACCTGTGGGATTGTATTTAGATATTTGTTCATATCTGTGCAGCTGCGAATGCCAAAAGTGACACATTATTTATGTGAGTGTTCCCGTGTTATGCAATTTGCCACAGAAAGTTCAGATAAAACCACGAGGGTTCAGCGAGTACAAAACATTCAGGGTCAAAGGTCACTGGCTTCACATTCATAATACACCCAAATCTGCAGGAGTCAGCAAATGACAGGATACAAAAGTGTCATATGAGATAATCACATGCAGATGACTCTGCAATTAAAAGTGCCCTGTCAGCTTTCTCTCTAATCTACAGAAATAATACTTTGACTTTTAGAACTCGGAACATTCCCTAATGTTTCCCTTAAGAGACAAAACTATTAAAAATGTTATGCTGAATGTTCTAGGAATGTGCAAGTTCAAAGTTCAAGACAGTTTTTTTAGACATTGTATTAACGTTATTACTTGGTTATTAAAAATGTTATTCAAACATTTCAGAACATCAAAAATTCTGTAACTTTAAATGTTTCACTAACAACCTATGTATAATGTTTTTTGATGTATATGATGTATAATCTTAAAACATCTACTAAGAATGCAAGAATACTGCAAGAATGTTTTGTCATAACATTGAGAGAATGTTAGCCAATGTTTTTCAATCAGGAAATCAGGAAACAATCACCACAGAATAATATTTAAAGTTTAAAGTTTACTAGACATCCAATAAGCTGTCATATGGAATTTATGAGTTGTTAAATGTTCAAATAAAGTTCTTATCACACACATTCTGAGTCAGATGATCAACGTTTGATAGGCCCCCCTCAGCAGGGGGTCCACTATTACCCCTGCCCTCTGATGTCACTGTATGAGTCATAGCCACATGGCCTTTTAATACAACAGTCACTTTTCAACACATGCAGCTTTGGTATTTAAGATTACAGCACACAGACCTGCATGCCTTTACTTACTGGAGACATACAATATGTGCAGACTACATGGGGTAAATTTTGAACTTTTGAGACCTTTATATGGCAATCTTAAACTACCCACATGGGAGGCATGCATGACCATTTTTGGAGAGTCCGGCTCGGGTCCACTGGAACAAAGATTCTGGCTTTGGATTACAGCACAACGCCAGAGAGGGAGAGAGAGAGAGAGAGAGAGACAGAGAGAGCAAATAGGCTTCACCTACTGAGAGCTCCTCTCTAAGTAACCAAAAAGAACACAAAAACAACAGAGTCACCAATCCCAAGAGAGCTTTACAAACTGCAACAACATCAATAAGAGGACGATGTGTGTAACTGGATCTCATAAATTAAGTAAACAGCTGCGGTACATCACAAACGTTGTCAATCTGTACACTGACAATATAATCAGCTTTAATCGACTTTAGGTGGCAAACAAATAATTTACTAAATGAAAATATGAAGGCCAAAGTTTTTAGCACGATCATAAAACTAATAATAGTTATACAAGAATTTTAAAAATGTCATATAATCCATAATGTCAAACTGCAGGAAACTGTGACTGCCCGATGCGTCAGGTCAGTTTGTTCCTTTTAAAATTATACTGGTACATTTTTATTGTAGCAAAACAATAACATTTCCAAAGAGAGAAAACCCCTCATGTAGGGAGCCAAAGTCCGACGTGTGTACTAGTTGACCATTAGCGAATTACGTAGTTACACATTATTTTACAGTGTCTTTGTTACAGTGAATATTACATTTAAAAACTAAGTTATATTAATTAACATCATGTTCTTACTATAGGGTTAGGATTATGTTTTGGTTTAGTTGCATGTCATTACGCGTAATCTACTGTTATTTCTATAGTAAGTTATGTTATAGTGTTACCCATAACTGGTGTAACAAGGACACTGTAAAATAAAGTTTCCAAATACTTTATTAATTATATCCGAGTTGTGTTAGAGACAGAGAGAAGGTCAGCTGAGGATCTCTGAGAGGCAACAGAACGTCTGTCACTCTCTGTGCCAAAAGTTTTCTTAGCACATTCCATACCCAACACATTCCCATGATTCCACTGTCAGAACTGCCCAATCACCACAAGAATGTTGAAGACCTAGCTGCATGCAACATTCTCAGACTGTTGCTGAATGTTCTCTAAAAGTTCTCTCAACGTTATCAGAAACGTTCTTGCGGTAACGTTAGCAGAATGTTTTTATTGTTATATATTATATTATATATATATATATATATATATATATATATCAAAAACTCTAAAGTATTCTAAACAGAATTTTAAAGTGTGTTTATTCTAAGGTTAGTGGAACGTTTTCAAAACGTTATAGAATTTATTTATAATAAACACAGAATTTAATTTAATGTTTGAATAAAGATTCTTTTAACCAAGCAACAATGTTAATACAATGTCTAAACAAAAATTGGACACGTTTAATGTTTTTAGAACATTCAAATAATGTTAGGGAAACGTTCTTACAACTTAAAATTGTTAACAGGGGAGAAGGCAGGGGTGGTGAGTCATCCCTTCAAATAAGCACAAGAGCCCTTCAAACAAGAGCTTACAGGGTAAATAGGGAGACAAAAATAGCGTCAAACTCCAGTTACCCCACAGCTTTGCCCCTCTCTGTGTAATTATATCACTCTTATAACACCTTTCTGTTATTTGGTCTCGACACCACCGATATCTACACCAACAGTCAAGCACACACAAACAGTTACCAGCCAGACACTTGTGTTCATCAACAACCCAAAGAACAGCGCTGATCTCCATCTGTGCTCTAGAAAACAGCTGTTTTTGTGTCACAGTGTTCAGAAAGCAAATTCAATGTGAAGAGCTACAGATCGATTCATTAGGCGGTCCGTCAGAGTACCAAAACTGACATATTGCAATAACAGTAACTAGGGCATTTTAGTGGAAGGCATTGTTACCATGGTACCATTTTGGAAGGGTACCAAAGGAAACCTTTTGTTTGGAAAGGGTTGTTTAGAAAGAAATTAAGTGTTTTTGACCGTTTTATATTAAACTTAAATTCAACTGTTAACACAATGGCTCTAAATATCCCCTTGAGGATGTATAAAGAGTTTATCTAGCTAGTTGCTTGAAAACAGAATGAATTACATCATAAATTAGCCAACAGGAACATCTGACAGACGCATCATGTCCTCCAACCCTGCTCTCCACTGACCCACATAAGTGTTCTGCTCACCTACACCGTTCAGGGAACTTTTGGGAACCTACAAGAGTTTCAGAACATTGGCTAATGTTCTCTCAAAGTTTTCTCAAAGTTATCAAAAAATGTTCTTGCAGAACTGTTAGTAGATGCCAAGAGGAGCAAAATAAAAGTGACCAGAGTGACAGAGACAGTGAGAAAGAAAGAGAGAGAGAGGGTGTGTAAATCAGGCCTGACTGGACGTCTGACTATCAGCCTGGACACAAACCCAGTGGCAGCTGTGGATACTTCAAACAAAACGTTGGGGAAACGTTCTTACAATCTAAAATGATTCGTTGGGATGAAACATCACAGAGAACTTTTCATTGGCGCACACTTCCTGAACTCTGAACTCTAAATCTGTCTACCAGATATCACTGAAATTACATCACTATATATGGAAATATATCACTTCATTTTACTTTTATTAATAGTGACTGCAGAGTTTATGGTCACATGGTCTCTGAGGTAAATGAGCTCAATTCTCTGGAGAAATAATCCCCAGTCTCTCTCACAAGATGATGCTGATGACATTCCCTGAGGACCTCTGTGTGTGTCTATAGGATGATGGTTGGATATGGGTTGGTACCAGAGGGATAAGTGAGTCAGTACTGGTACTGGAGGGGTACTGCAGCATTTCAGTAATCTCTGCTGCATGTGAGCGAAGCAGCACGTGTTGCTGCAGACCACACACACACACGTCCTCTGAAATCTCCATCTGCCTTTCTCTGATTCTCTGCATTCTGTAATCCGTCTTCAACACTTCTGACTGCAGAATTCCGAATCCTGGCAAACTGGAACACCGTCTGCGACATTGTTGAGATCTCTTCTTTAACTCCAGAGGAGTCTCATATTAACCAACATTACCAAAAACTAACAACAACAAACCAGATATACAAATCAAACCCTTTGAGAAAGATTAGACTTAGTGATTGTGCAGTTGATTATGTATAATTAAACAGAAGCGCCAAAAACACAACTGCATTAAAAGTCATACTGCTTCAGTCAGCGTTTTCTGACTGGCTACACACAAAAACCACAAATACTTTTCTGATATCCAATCAGAGGTCTCCAGCTACGCATCATCATAAAGTATACATGCTCAGGATGGGCTGACGCTGCGGTTCGGACGTGTTGTTACTCATGCGGTGTAACTGTGCTAACGTTGCGCCTGAAGGGCGACTGGTGATTGTGACGTTTGGGTGACTGCGAGAACTAACGCAGTTGCAGCTGAGAGTGTGTAGGTGTGAATCAGTCTGCAGTCTTTCAGATAAAGAATCAAGAAGAATGCGAGAATGTCGTCTGGGCTGTAGACATCAATGCAACACCGAGCTGCAGTCCAACGCATTTGAGCTGCCGCACACACCTGAATCACGGCGCATTTAATTCTAGATCAAATAATCTATAATCTTGTCAGGACAGTGTGTGTGTGTGTGTTGACTATATTTGTAAGAAAATGTCCCCACAAATGTGAGACTGACGTGAGATGGTCTTTAGTAAAACTGCTCATATTCACTTAAAATCCAAGTCAGTATGTTTGTGTGAGGGTTGGGTACACCCTGGCATGAAAACAATGCAGTTTATAAGATGTCCTCACTTATACAGTTCACCAAACCTCTGTGTGTGTGTGTGTGTGTGTGTGTGTGTGTGTGTTGTTAAAGAGAACAGCTGGCTGAGTTGGTGATGATTTTAGGCATTTTCCTCTAAATCTCTGATTATTTCAGCCCTCTATCTGTGTGGCACGCTTCCTCTCCTCTGTTCCTGCACATTCAGTGTTTGGACAGCTGAGGAAAACAGCACTAAAGAAAATGATTTTGATAGGACACAATAACACACACTCGAGGCGCCACACACACACTTCACACACACAAGTCTTCTTTATAACCTCAGGCAGTGTGTCCAGGCTTCAGAGTTATGAAAGTGTATTTTTTGCAAATGGATTTACGTTGTGTGTATGGATTACAGTCAGGGTTGAACAGCATTCGGCAGTGACCCAATAAAAAGCCACAGATTAGAACAGAACAACAATTTTAAAGACTGGAAATGAATTGGAAATGAAACTGGAAATTTTCTAGCATTAATACAAATGAGGAGGTTTTGTTTAGATTTATCATGCTTTGCTGACTTTTGGGTACAAATTTGCCCCCCATATATGGCTAAGTAAACCTACACACACACACACAAACAGTTAATTCAGGACACAGATTCCTGCATTCACACAATAAAAGGTCATACACTTTTTAAACCGTCTAAAAATATCATTCAGAAATGTAATGCAGCTGAATGCAGATGTATTATTATCAGAGCCCAGCGTGTGTTGCCATGTGAGATGTGAGGCTTCATAGTTGTCACCATTCTGTGTGACATCATTCAAGTCTCTGATGGACTCTGATGATACACACGTGTGTGTTCGGTGGAAATTATTCCTCAACAGCCGACGGATCTAATGTCTGTAAGAGAATCATAAGAAATGTGTTCAACTCTTTGCCAAGTTATTAAATAAGATGTGTGGAGATGAGGATCTGTCATCTATTTCAGCACGCATTCACATCTGTGTGTGTGTGTGTGTACGGTTACTTAATCATATATTGAGGACAAATTATACCCAAAAGTCAGCAAAACCTCACAAATCTGAGCAAAACTTCATTTTGGTGACGTCCTCATTTGTAAGAAAAATACAGTAAATAGTTTTTTTTCCTGTAAAAATGCAGTTTGTTTGTTTGTAACCAAAATGTTTTTGGTTAGATTATATTGTTTATAACTGTGTATAAAAACATTAGAAGTCTATGGAATGTTCGCATTTAGATACGATTAGATAAGTACACGTTTGTGTGTGTGTGTGTGTGTGTGTGTGTGTGTGATCCTCATCAGAATATTTGTCATGACGGTTTCTGTTGCCAAGTGCTAGAGTAACCCCGTACATAACCACTCACACAAACACACTCGCTTCTCTGTGCATTACATTTACATTTAGGCATTTGGCAGACGCTTTTATCCAAAGCGACTTACATTGCATTATACTACACATTAATTCTAAGTATGTGCAATCCCTGGGATCGAACCCATGACCTTGGCATTGTTAACGCCACGCTCTAACCACTGAGCTACAGGAAAGAATGCATCTATACTAGCAATACTATAGATCTGTATTCTATACTATTCCTGTTATACTTCCATTATATCTATAGGTATGATATACTTACAGAAGCAACATATTAGCAACAAATAATTTCATCATAAGCTTTTGTTTATTCGATGTCATTGATTCTATAATCATATAATATAATCATATATATAATCATATACAATCATAATCATTGTATAATAGCAACCCCGACTCTAATGTAAGGATCAAAACAAAACTTGTTGACAGGAAGTGATGTCACTGCTCTGGTCAACTTACAAACGTTATTACCAAAGCAATGACAGGATTGTCTACTATGCAGAGAGATGACTTAATCGCATAGATGTCCAGATGACTAGATAATGTGAGAGCACTAGATAACCTAAAGTTAACTAGACTGGCACTGTAGACATGCTTTGGAACAGATGCACAAACGTTCTTCAGACATTAGGGCTAAGCTGAAATAAAAAGCCACCTGATGCTTCACATGCTTTAGCGAATCCACCGTCTCCATGACAACCGCTGCAGTCCAGTAACATAATATAAAAACAAGGTCAAACACTCTTGAAGGTTTCGCAAGGTCATTTTCTGGACACACAAGACCTAATATTGACTTTACCAAAGACTCTTTCACACCTGACACTGTTACAATAAATCAAATCCCATTGTATCTAACATTGTCAGTTCTGCGCCGCACTTTCATATTATAATAAATTACATTCAGATTTGTAACAATGTAACTTATACAGTTACTATATAATTATCTTATAATATAACAATCATATAATTATGTTGTCATATATGCCTATAACTTGACATTCAACATAACTGCGAGTCTAATTTTGGCTTGGTGTGACTCATAATTTGAAAACTATACTACAGAAGTATTACATACTGTCACAATGTATACCCAGCTAATGTTTAAAATGTTATTTTGTAAGGTTTAGCAATGTTAATAAACAGTTTTTTAGTGCTTGGTTAAAAGAACATTATTCAAACATGTTTTAAACGTTGTTCGTTTTCAGTGTGTTTATAATGTATGATATATAACATCAGAAAAACGTTCTACTAATGTTACTGCAAGAATGTTTTTAATATATTTCAGAGAACTTTTACAGCACTTTAGCCAACGTTTAGAGGTTATGTGGGTACATACTTGAGGCACCATTTAGGGTTCCTTGGTTCCACACTAATGGAACTCTTTAAAGTGCCTCAGTTCATCTTTATGTCAGATACTTCGAAACACATTTTAAATGCCCTGGAGCTTTTACATTATAATGGATTACTGGAGGCACCACTGACATTCTTTAGAGTTCTTAGAAACTCAAAGCAAATTTCCCAGAAAACTCAAATATCCTTCAGTACATAAAGAGAATATCTGAGGCTCTTTAAAAGGGGCCTAGAGGCTCTTTAAAGTTTTCCGCCAGTGTGCCGGCTGAGGAACATTAAACGTTACCTTGGGAACCTTGTTTTACAGCTGCACTGAAAAAGGCGAAATATTTTTGTTCATAGCGTTTATTGATGTCCATTATGTTGTTGTGACACTGGTTTTGAACAGCGACACGATTTCTTATTACGGCATCTAATAAATTGCTTTTGTTTAGTAGTTACGGATCATTTTTAGCAGTTTAATACTTTGGGTTGCCAATCAAAAACAAGCACATAAAAACAATAATTAATAATATGTTTTTTCAGTGAAGAGACGACAGGAAATCATCCCCATAAAGGGGGAGAACAGGAGTCTGGAAAATGATATGAGCCGGGACTCGAGTCACCCAAAGCACCATCGGGCGATATGTCAACACACAACCCACTGAGCTATTGCAGAGAGTGGACCTGGACCTGCCTTTTAATAACCTTAGTTATTTTAAGGTTAGTTGATCTAAACAGGGTTTTCACCTGATATAACAACATTACAAAGATCATGTGATCAACCTCTAACATACACGGTGTATTATAGATATTATCTGCCCATCCAGAACTGTACAAACACTTACAGTAAGACATCTGACACAATACAGACAAACACAACCGTGCGAATAGATCAGAGCCGCTGACAGAGCCTCTATATCATCTACTGTAGCTCTCCAACACACACACACGCACACACACACACGCATCACATTACTGGCATATACAGTAACTAACAAGATCAGACAGATCACAACACATCTGTGCAATGACTCCAAAGACACACACTGACATACAGTTAGAGAGTTAGACGGAAGCAGGAGAGAGACGTGTGTTATTTTTAACGTCATTTTGAATTATTAGTAGCAGAAGCTCTATATGAAAGGCAACAACAACACTAATAACTTGTTTTATTAGAAACAACATGTGTCAACTAGTTATTAAAGTACCAAAGCTACTAACTTAACTCAGTACAGTATTTCAGAGGTTCGCCAGTTTCCCCTTACAAAAATTAAGGGGATATTGTGGTTTTGGTAAAGTAACCACAGTTTAACCATGGATATATGTAGTAAAACCATACATATGGATATATAAATACTAATTGCATTACATTTGTGACAAGCTACTAGCCAACGACTAGCTGTGTATACATAGTTTCATAGTTTCACACAGTGGTGTTAGCCATTGCAGTATAGCTAGCATAAATAAAGCTAAATATTGTTTTTAAAGAATTGCTGCAGTGTAGCTTAGATACTGTAAATCATGATTTTCACGTAACTTCCCCAAACAGGGCGGAGCTTAGAAACATAACTCTCTTTATAGGGAAAGCCGTCGATGATGTTAAAAGCCATTAAAGTATATGAAGTGCTACAAACAAACCACGTGTGTGAATATTAGATGTTTTCATTATGTTTACCCTCGCTGTAATCCTGAGGCTCTAGTTAGCGGATCTAATCGGATGAAAGGGATGTGGTTCAGTAAGATGCTTTGCTGTGATGACTGACTCATTTATTAGGAAAGCAGATTAAAAACGCCTCTGCATCCCAAACTACCGGAAATTCCCCTGGCGGCAACTGAAATATTTATGCCAGTTCTTAATGAGTCAAGAGCTCGGCAGCCAGAATTCTTCCCTGAGAGTGGCATTAAAAAGAGTGATGCCGAGCCACACTGCAGTGAGTACAGTGAGCGTTCCGATCAGGTTGAGTCTGGGAATCTTTGGAATTTTTAGGGCAGGCTAAATATAAAGTAGGATTTATTTTAATGCGTATAAGTGTTTACATTTTATTTGGGACCGTTTAAGGAGATGCATGGAGTTTGTAATGCAGATGGCATTTTTAAAGGAACAGTTTATTTAACGTAGAACATTCTGTCATTATTTACTTTCTCATCCTTTTCCAAAGAGGACCAGAACTTTCAAAGCTTCAAAAAGTGACACAAATGCAGTTCGGTTTCGGAAGCTATTATGATGTTGTATTTGTGTGTAGGTAAGTAAGTGTACAGAGAGAAACAGCTTACACAATTAAAGGTTTGATGAGGCCTGTGTGATATTTCCAGCATACTTGAAAGGCTTTAAGTGTGTGTGACAAACACACACGGATCAGTGACTGAATGCCATAAAGAAACATGAAGTGCAGGCGTTTCTAATGAAGGGATGGAAACGTGTTCCTCATTAACGGATAACCGTACCTGATAAGACTTGAAAACAGTAATATAACTGTATTTATAAGTGCTATCAATGACACCTGCTTGATACTGTATATTTGTCTTTACTGCAGCAAATGCGGTTTTAAGAACAAAGACCAATCAGATATAACAGCAAAATGTGAGTCAGACGATATATAAACGTCACTGACACATATATCAAGTTTAACTTTCAAAAATCATTAACTTCACACAGCCCATATTGGGTGACCAGGAACTAGTTAACTGAACAGTAACTAAGATCTTAATTCTGCTCTACCGCTGACTAAGGGATTTAACCACAGGTCACCAATTAGTAATTGTAGTGTCAGCTAAGTAAGCACCACACGAAGACAGCTGAACCAAACAGGTTATGCTGAACAAACAGCTTCCTGTTTTGCAGCAGAACATCTTACAAAAACATACACCAAAAACATGAGACTGTTGTCTCTTTTAAACAGTCAGAGCTGACTGTTATGTTACCCATTTCAACATGTTTACGTTTTATCTGCGTAATTAAGCATTTTATCCAAAAAACAAAGTTTCCATCTAAAGGACAAAATATTAGAGAAGCAGAGACTGTCAAAGTTTCGGTTCATGGGGTGCATTTGGGACAGTGAATGAAAACAAACAAGGGTGTGGCTAGGATGAGCAGTCTGTACAAGCATGTAGCTGTGAATCAAAAATATGACAGTTTGACTAACAAATGTGATGATGGATTACACACGAACAGGGATGATGAAATGTCTGGCTGTGTTTTGCTCTGTGTGTGTGACTCTCTGAAAAACAAAGCAGTAACTTGGGAATATTGCTGTATGTCAATCATTATGTAATGCCGGTTGTTAAATGTGTATGTGCTAAATTTGAACTGTTGCAAAAACTACACTGTTACTGTGAAACTTCATTGGCACACTACAAACCAATGCAACAAACGGTTTCGCTCATGCTTGGAAAGGTTACAATTGTGATACACTTGTGGGGAAAATGTTCTTTGCAGAAAATTAACCACATTTGTGTCACACAACTGTACAGACTGAAAACGATGCCTGACGCAATATTAGTAAATATGTTTGTATGGCTTGTGCTTAAAACAAACATTTATCAATAAAATAAAACAAAATACACTATATCTTCTCCATACACCCTATGACAACGTGAGATCTTCTGAAATTGTAAATGTATCTTCATTTAGGAACCCTTGTATGTTTTAAAGTAGAACTAAGACAAAACATATTGAGTTCGCTTGGGATTTTTGCAGCGATGTGTATTAATTTACTATTTAAAAAGGTCACATTTAATTAAAAACGTGTAATATATTTAGTAGCACACATGAAAACTAAACAGAAGCCGTCCAAACCTTTAAACATCATGCATCGTAAAGGTAGTCTGGAGTCCAGTATTTGTCTTCAAAACATGACGTACTCGCGTTGTTTCCACGTGGCGTACGACCAGTTTTTGTCAATGTCGACGCCTAGCGGCAAAGAAGCAGAACTGCAGGTGCCGATAGGACGCGATTGAGAAATAATTGGAACCACAGCGACACCACGAGGCCGCGATTTGTATATTACACAACACAAGTAGTCAATGTAAAAACAAAACTAACTGTTTTGTAATTTCACCGTTTCGTTTATACGCTTGTTTTATTTGTAAGCGTAGCAAATGAGTGTTTATGTAAAAAATAGGACTCAATACCCTGAGTTAGGAAACAAAATTGCCGAAACCCGGGATCGAACCAGGGACCTTTAGATCTTCAGTCTAACGCTCTCCCAACTGAGCTATTTCGGCGTGTGAAGTTGGTGGTCTCGGCATGTGAAAATGAACGAACGTATGTTCTTAATGTCATCTACAAATGTAACGTTATAGTGTAAATGCCTATTGTTGGTGCTGTACTAAATAATAATACAATATTTAAATGAAACATCGGTCAAGATTGTCATTTATTACATTGTTTAATATCAGTGCTATTCCACGGATATTTGGTTCGCATTCTGCAACCACGCGTTCCGATCGATGACCAAAGATTACTGAAAGGGAATCCTTGTGTCGACAGTGTCGTAAAATGTCGCGAAAACGCGCAGCACGTGGAAGACGCGATAGCGGATGCTCGTTCTTTTAACGGGTTTATAGTTAATTTGACCAAGAGCGAAACATTACAATGAAACATTTTTAGAGGGTTCAGAATAAAATTGTGTACATGGAAAAAATGCCCAAAGATAACAATAATAGCTGTAACGAGAAATAAGAGGTCACGAGGGGGTTAATTTGCTATCACAAAACTGCTTATGTGAACAAAGCACACACGAGATTCAGTAACACTGGTTATAAGATTCATCCATCTGCTGCTTCATTCCACCCACTCTCTCTCTCTCTCGCTCTCTCTCTCGCTCTCTCTCTCGCTCTCTCTCTCGCTCTCTCTCTCGCTCTCTCTCTCGCTCTCTCTCTCTCTCAAGGTGACATTCCTCTTGCACAGACAGATGCTCTTTGTTCTTATGCATGTCTGGTGAAGAGAGGAGAGTGATCAATGAAGAGAGAGAGAGAGAGAGAGACTGGCCCAGTACAGTGTAAAAGAAAATAGATGACAAGTGTGTGATGAGTTTGTGTAACAAATGAGATTTTAAAAGATGTGTGTGTGTGTGTGTGTGAGAGAGAGATTAAGTTTAACAATGGTTTGAGACGTTTTCACACACGATGTTCACTAATCATTATTATTCCATATTTTCATTTTTGTAAATGAAAATGAAAATGAAAGTGTTGTAAAATAATTCATTAAGTTATAAAAACTAGATGACATAGGAAAAAGCATCTGACCTTTGACCTGTGAGGTCAAACCACGACTTACCGACAAGTCGGTTCCACGACTTACTCATTAGACGAAGGTTCTGTTTCTTTGTGACGGAACTCACCTCCATTATCACCGTTTCAATGAGACTGCAAACAGTAAATGTCAGCGTGTGTCATAAAACATTAATAAGTGTTAATATGCTTTTATCACTGATAATGAGAACTGAGCGCTTTATTGTATCCTGTTCACAATCTGAACCACGACCAAGTCTTTAAATATTAATAACATATAGGGTCTCTGAATCAGGTCGAGAGACATTTAAAAGGCTTCTACCTCTCTTGAGTATCTCTTATATGGCGTTTGATCTTCTGTGTGACACTGCGGTTGCTGACAGAGTCACGGGGTTCTTAATTGCCTGTTTGACTTTTATCAGCTGCATGGGAGCTCAGCCTTTCTGAGCGTGATTTAATTATATATTAAAGCACTTCTGAATGAGAAATATGACAACTGATAAAAGGTGTATGTGTGTATGTGTGTGCGTGTACTTTTGTATCAAGACAGAGAAAGGAAAAAGAAATGAAACAGGCGAAAAAAGTGGCTGAATATTTTTATTACTGTAATTCAGACTTATTGCTCCTCTACTGTAAATTAATACAACAACTATCTCAAAACAAAAATATACACTGACAAGATATATATTTACAGGACACAAATATATTAATTTAGACATTGTAAAGTAGTTTTATCCGTATTTTCAGAAACTGACTAAACCAGTATGCGTGCCCTCGATGGAGCAGAATTCAAATCAGCTCCAGTTTCAAACCACAGTAACAATTGTGACTATTTACATCCCTGATCATATACATAAACACAATGATACACATATTACTACCGATGTGAAAGCCTCAAATCTGTGCACATGTATGTCTACTGGTGGACAGACGGCTATGATGATCACCACACAATGACTGTGACACAATTAATCTGTATGGAAATCATGCGATGCATAACCTGGATTTTGAATTTATTGCACATGGCCTCTTACAAACTCACGCCTGTCGGTACACGCACTCAATCTTTCTTCTCTAGCACCATGACAAATGTTTGTGCTCTACAGGTTAATTAGATAGTGACCCTGTTGACCTCTCTGAAGGTCAGTGTGCTTTAGAGACCCTGTACTGTTGGTTGTCAGTGATACTGCACAATCATGGACAATAGAGAACCGCTATTTTCTTCTATAAATGCGATTGTGTCACACATATGAACCTAACACATCTAACACATGAACAAGTTCCTGTCAGGGGCGCAGAAACTATATGAAATCAGCTTGACTCAAGAATATGTTGTAATATGTTGTAATTCGTTGTAATGTTGACCAGTACCCAGCTAACAACATTCTCAGAACATTGGCTAACGTTCTCTCGAAGTTCTCTCAGTTACCAAAAAGTTATTTCAGTAACGTTAGTAGAACTTTTTTAAACATTATATATATCATATACCAAAAACATAATTCTTAAGTAGTTAGTGGAACATTTGAAAAATGTACAGAATTAAAAATTTTTTGAATGTTCTTATAACCAAGAGCTTTAAAGTAATGTTTTTGTTGCTTAATGGAAACCTTTTTATGACCTGAAATTGTTAGCTGGATAGTCCCACCCAATTGCCTACAAGGCATCAATCTCTAACACTCTCTGTCAGACTGTGTTCTGTGGACGAAGTCTGCGCAGCCGAGTATGCAGAACTTTGCGCAGTTTTTGCCGCGTGAACGCATACAGCAGTGGATGCAGTACTACTGTCCAATAAGCAAGCACCAGGAAGCAGAGTCTCAGACGTTCCAGCCAATCAGAGGGTCCGATGGCCAGCATGAGGAGGGGCATAATGGAGAGAGGCGCCCAGCATAGGAGAAAAGAGAGGATGATTATGACAGACATGCGGAAGACTCGCCTTTGACGCTCTCTGCGGTCTCTGTGGCGTCGAACTGCTCGCCGCAGCGCCAAGATGGCCGACACAGACGCGCCCACACCCATACTAGGTGGACCCTGGGCAGGGGTGGGACTCACCTGTGCGGTTACTGTAGACACAGCGGGCGTGGGGCATAAAGGTGTGGTCAGTGATGGGGTGGCAGGAGAGGGGAGGTGGGGACTCGTCAGAACAGACACAGAGGCTGCGGGACTTAAAGGTGTGGTTACCATGGAAGCAGTGGGTGTGGGACATAAAGGAGACGTTATCACAAATATGGTAGGGGTGGGGCTAAGGGGCGTGGTCATTGAGGGAGTATTTGTCTCAGTGTTGATGGTTACTGTGGTAACAGTATCTGGGGCGATAAGCGGACCAGTAGAGAGCGGTGGGAGGGAAGTGGGTGTGTTTCTCGTCATGTGATCTGGAGACCTTGCTGACTGTTTCCGGTGTAACCAATGGCGATGGGCAGGCCGCTTGGTTTTCTGATGGGGCCTGGAAGTGCGTCCGATGCGAATGCGCAGTGCCTGAAGAATATGCGCGTATGTAAACAGCATCACAGCGAGCGAGCACAGGAACACGGGTACCTGTAGCAACAGATGAGCCTGCAGAGTTCCTCCCCACTCCGAACAAAACACAGTGCTGTTGGAATGCACAAACGCTCCCTCGCCTTGCTCCGACACAAGCCCCGCCTCCACAAATGACAGGAGTGGCACAGCTAGGGAAATCACCCACACACCAACAAGCAAAACAGTCGCCCTTCGCGGTGTCAGCAAGCGATTGGCTGGCCGGACACTGATGTCATATCGATCTAAGCTGATGAGCAAGAGGTTAAGCGCAGTGCCCACGCTGGCGAAGCTGGAGGCTGATTCGTGAAGGCAGCAGAGCAGGGCGTGGTGAGGAACCGAGGCTCCGCCCAGTATGAGGAGAGTGGCAGTAATTGGCAAGCAGAGAAGACAGAGCAACAGGTCAAGAGTGTGAAGACTGAGCGTGACTGCATGACTGACAGACTCCAACAGGCTGCAGTGACCACAGTATAACACCAGCACTGTCAGGTTACCGCCCACCCCCAGAAGCAGCTCCAATAGCAAAACAGCACTCACTGTAGCCCGGAAACCAAGCCACGCCCCCTCCTGCTGAGTGAGTCCGGCCCCCACCCCATCTTCTTCCTGTGGGAGGGTCAGACCAAGACCCCCAGTAAAGCTGTCATCCGTTTCCATGGACACCAGTGCCATGTGGGTTCGGGCATAGTAATGTCAGCCACTCCCACTGGCCATGCTCCGCCTACTCAGGTGTTTCTGGAGGCTTGGATGAATGATTGACAGCTCTATGACAGAGAAATAAACAGAATGAAGTACATACACAGTGGCTGACAGTAAAAGCAAATATTCTATATTCTATAGTGCACCACCAAAAAAATGAGTTATAAATGATTATAATATATAATATTCATATTACAGTAATGAGAGTATTACAGTAACTCTTCAATTACAATACTGTAAATCAGAGGAGAAAATTGTCTGTGTGTGTGTGTGTGTGTGTTGAAATATGAGCCAGACATCTTTTTAACAGCTTCTGAGTGATCTGAGCCTGATGATTTACAGCACAAGGAATCATGGGAACCTTGATACATTTTCCTTCGTACAGTTAGAATGACCAGAACTCTTAAATCAGAGACTGCCTGATTATAAGCACCCGCAATGTCATGCCTTACGATTCTAATGTAATTAAATAACAGTGTTATGAAACACATGCCTTAAAACACCAGCAATACACGCTGTTGTGAAGTACAGGATGCACAATCACAGCAGCCTGTCATCCCCCCAAAAAAACACAAATATATAAATACGTTTGAGTTGAGAATGATCCCGTTACTAGGATGGCTGTTACCATGGCAACTGGTCTACAGTTTAAGAGTGGTCAAATGTACAAAACTGTACAATTTCTGCAATCTTTGCCTCGAGCACATCTGGGATTCTGACCTCGGGAGAAACGTTTCTGATGTTTAACAAAAGGAGACTGACGCTCTCCGTGCTATAACGGCAATAAAAAGAGGTCAAGTGCAGCTTGATGTAGTTTTAGGGCTTAAATGAGGAATTATGATATTAAAAACAACAGTAGCCTGACAATCTTTTATACTCCTAAACATATACACAGTAATAGGGCTGATGAACTGAGTCAAGAATAACGAAGACTGATTTTGTCAGGTTATGGCATAATCTCCAGGTTATGGAGATTTAAGATACTAAATAGGGTGAAGGATGAGAGAGAGAGACAGAGAGTGAGAGAGGAAAAGAGAGAGAGAGAGAGATGAGTGGGAAGTACAGGTGCCTACAGTTTTGTTAAATAGCTGGAGTGTGTTTAAACCTCCTGCCCTCCATCCATCACTCTACTTTGCTTCTCTGAACTGCGTTTGCTGCGTCAGGTTTTCTTGCATTGCTCAGATTTAATTCTCTCATCTTTGTTTTTCTGGTTAATCATGTCTGTCTGCTCTGGTTTGCTGTCTGTCTGGCTGTTACAGGAACTGTTGACTCAGCGATGACGATGCTGTAAATATTTACTCACTCTTATATTTTTCAAACCTGTTCATTGTTATTCCCTGTGAAACACAAGTTTTGCAGAATCTCTACACAGCTCTGTTCCTCTGCAATGGCAGTTTGTGGTAACGAGCTGCATAAATACTCGTAAATACTGGTAACTAATATACTAGTATAAATACAGAAATGTCAAACTTTAAAAGTTCCACAGAAAGACTTACTTGAAAAAGACACAAGGGTGAGAAAATAATGACATTTTTAACTTTTAATTTAACTTATGAGGCATTTAAAACCACATTCGTGCGGTAAACCGTACACATCTCCGTGGACACATGCAGGATCACTGAGTGCAACGAGACCAAATTAAATTGTAATGAGACAGAGTGATTGTAAAATTAATATGCAGAGACGTCAATTGTTGACAGAGGCGCCGGAAATGAGAGAGCGCGGCGGCATGCCAAACAACATTCAATACGCAGTGAAAAAACACAATAACTACACATCCAAAAGGAACTAAAAATACTACAACTTATTTTCCTCTCATAACCATTCTTAACAAAACAGGGGCCACTTACATACCTGCTCTGTTTTTGACAGCATGCAGTCTGTTTTGTCTCTGTCTTATGGTATCTTTACACTCCGTATAATCCTCCCTCCTGTCTTCTCTCTCTTGTCACACTACACACCTAATGTGAAGTTAAGCGCATCCGAAAATGCGTGCATGTGCATGTGAACGCATGTGGGAGCAGGAGCTAAACTATGATGATGATGATGGTTATGATGAAAACAAACGTCAAATATTTAGCGCAGGCGTATTTAACTTTCCCCCAATTGGATGTAGTCACGCGTCTGTGAGCGTGTGCGTGAACGTGTGAGTTTGACGTCCTGATTCCAGACGTCAGAACCGAACCGTCACTGTCAAACAACTCATAGAGCACAAATCTGTAGTCATTAAGTAATTGATCATAATGCACGTTCACTAATTACAATGCAAACAATCAATTTCGTGTAGCTGTAAAAAGCGACTGTCTGCCCGGACAGGCAACAGATATAAACGCGCTGCTGACGGCAGTTTTAGGCAGCACATATTGCTCGTTAAAGAAATCCGTTGTGGCGACAACAGTCCGCATGTGACACGTTACCATTTTGATATTGATGAATATTTGGTGTTTATTTAAAGCATCAGTGTTTGTCTCGGGTTCTATTCCCATGCACGCAACACGGGTTAAAGTGTGACATTTCTCCAGGATTATTAAAGAGATTAAATGATAGCTATGCATGAAGCAAAATATTCTTGTGAACGTGTATCAAAGAGCTTTTCACTCACCTTGCCCCGCGCGTACGGCTCGCGCACCGGGAATCCCCGTTACATTCCACTGCGGTCCGTGCCGAGCGCGCGCCACTCGCTCCCTCTACCGGAGCGCGAGATTTCTAAGCGCTTCAGGACAGTCCGTGACGGGAATAAATGTCGCACCTTCGGCGGTGCTAAACGGCGACAGAAATCGCCGCTGTGGTACTTTGAGTACCCATGAGTGCCGCTATCATGTGTCCCAGACGTACCGCACCTGCAGCCGCGGCGTGAACGCGCATACGCGTGCGCGCGCACACACACCGCAGGTTTCATATTGGAAAGGCACAATCTATTTGCCGCACGTTTCCAAAACAAACTTATAACACATTGTTCCACAGAAAGGCCTATAATTTTTTTGCTTGATGTATAATATATTATTATTATTATAAATATAACATATTGTTCCCTGCCAGCTGGCAATTTTTTTAAAATGAGAGCTACAACACAATTACAGAAACGCACATATTTTAATTCCAACTATTTATGTTTTGCTTATTTTTCCCTTAAAATGTTTATAACGTTTATTCCAGACAAAAGGTTTAACATTAATACATGAATCACGCAACAGTATGTGTAGAACCAGTCAAAACGAGGTTTATTGCGAATGCACATTATCTTATTATGAACGTATACTTATAAGTACACCCTTACTGTGCTATTACAACACAGAGAGCGTGCAGAGACAGATGTAAACCGATTTGAACTCCATATACTGTAATGAAATACAAACACTGAATAATCAATGCAAGATAAGACGACATTAACATCAATCAACAATATAAAAATAGCTTTTAAAATAGCACCATTTGTTTGACAGTCTACGTAAACATGCAACATCCGATAATACAAGAACATTCAAGCCGATAAAAATACAGATCTACATTTACAGTACAATTCTGTACAGTATAGACTGGTTCTAGAACAAGTAAGATAAATTCTTGAACAAAACAATTACAAAGCGTGGAACACACGTTTCTGTACTTAGCACCTGAAAAACTGTGTTCATTCATTGTACAAACACAAAATAAAACATACAGAAAGAAACAAAAGATACACTGTGATATACTGTAGTGGACTGGAGTACCGTTAGTGTGTTAAAACAATAAAATAAATAAATAAAAATCTTTAAGAGCTGATGAAAACGTAAAATCTGCTCGATCAAGCGAGGATAAGGTGATCCTCAGAATGAGGCAAAATGATAGGAATGTTTACCTCGAAAAGTTCTAACTGAGGTCTATGTTTTTACATATTACAGCTGGAGATCCTGTTTAGTCAACTGTTGTCTTCAAGTTAAATGCAAATCTGTAACGAAACAAACAGCACCGTGAACAAAAACACACAGAATGTAAAACCATCACCCATCCACTTAATATTTGACAGCATGAACAATACTGTCAGAATTATTGCACAGCTATTATTCCTGTGCATTAGTCGGCGAGTGTTAATGTACCTTCTTTCTGTGGGAGACAGTGTTGCTCACAGTCTTCTTTCTGTACGTAGCGGTTAGCGTTTCCTCCGCAGCCGCTGTAGATAAAAGGTCTGCAGACGCCCACCTCAGAGTTAAAGTACCAGCGCAGAGTATAATGAGAGCAATTGCCCTCATCCATCGGCAGCATGCACGAGTCTAATAAACACACACACATATGAAAGGATAATTCAACTGTTGTATAGTGAACAGTAGGGAGTGAGGTAGTGGCACATTTTGACACAAGCTACCTCCAGTGAAGAGGTTGGTATGCTAACTGTCTGCGTTCTCATACTAACAGCTGTCATACAGCCGAGTCAGTGAGCTGACAATGTACTGAAGACACAAACAACTGTAAATGAGTGCAGCCGTAAACCAGTGGAGGGCAACAATGACAGAGCGCTGAATTATGATGCCTGTCATCATCAGATGTCATTGTAAGACACAAAGCAAACGTTTTATACATTTCCATAGACAAACATTTCAGTTTTCTTTACAAACATCTGACATGACACATACATCACAACAGTAACAATGAGCACAATGTATTTTCATAAAGAACGCACCCGTCATTATGGCTCTGTGTATTTGTTATGAATCAGTATAGTCAGGCTCCCATGATGCACTTACGCACAAATCTGGCTAAACAAACCTTCAATCCACACCATGAATCACAAGCGACGACTCACCTTCACTCCTCACGTCCCGTTTTGGCCTTTCAGCTTTTAGAGCCTCCACAGAGACCGCTTCACCTGTCAGAACATCCACACGTTACACTGCGTCCTCACACACGCCCACATTCACCAACCAAACGTTTGTTTAGCTAAACGACGGCGTACCCTGACTTGTATTGAAAGAGGTGTCGTAGTCGACAGTCTCCACCATTGGAGAGTCGTCGTCGTAAGTCTCTATAGAGTAAATGTGCTCGTAGTCTGGATCGTTTGTGTTCATCACCACACGTAACCTTTGACCTGGAAGAATTACTCAGTGAACAAGGGCAGGTTCTTGGGAATCTCGTAGCCTAAGTGCCGGAATCTCATTGGTCAATGTACATGTGCAACCGGATAGTGTTAAATACAAGCATGTATTTAGCATATCCCATTTGTTCTGATTAAAGAAACACGATATTCGTTAAACGGAAGAGTTTAAAGGATTAGTGCACCCCAAAATGAAACTTCTGTCATCATTTACTCTGACTTTCTGTCTGAGGAGATGTCAAAAGGAGATGTTTCGAGACCTTACAGACACAGAAGAATGGATGGAAGACTCACCCTCCTCGTCCCCACGGATCAGTGGGTGCTCGGGGGACGTGGAGGAGCGACCTCGGTAAGTCTGGACTGGTACAGGAACTTCCTGAGCACCTGAGAACACGCCCACAATGAATCACACGCATGCGCGCGAGAAAGCAGCGGTGGAAAAGCGTGTACACGCAGACATCCATGCATCTAAATCTGTATCTGAAGTTCATGCACTTTATCGACCAATCAGGATGCACAAACCCCGAAGATCAGACAGGTGGACCCAACCCAGAAGTGTTGTATTCATAAAATCCAGATTATACAGACCGAGACCACGAAGACACACACAAGCCTACAGTTAGTTTACTATGTGCACATGAGTTTGAGGCTGATGCAATGACAGGAAAATGTTTATTGCTTATATATTGAGGCTATTTCAGTGAACTTACCTCCACAAGCTTAGGGACGAGACAGAGAGAGAGAAAGAGAGAGAGAGAACTGATTATAAGAAACAACGATCTTCAAAGACTGCATCATCTACAACAGTAATGTAAAACTGTACAAACAAAGACATTTTTTTGGAACAACGTGCACTGTAATGCACAGTCATGCACAATAAACCTGTGGTAAGAAAGTAAAAGTGTGTCACATGGTCTCATGAGTTCATGATCCTCATTGGTCTACAAGAGTCACTCACCGCAATGCAGATTCATCTCAGTTCGAACGTAAGTCCGAATCTCATCTTCCTTTTAAGAGAGAGATGCAAGCACTCTTTGTGTCACTTTGTTAATCTTCTTAAGGGCTCAAAAACCAGCATTAAAAATACACGATGCATTACAATAAATCATTAATGTTTATATGTTCTGACCGTCATGCCTGGTTCTCCTCTGTCTCCTTTAGGTCCATCAGGGCCTGTCTCTCCCTATATCAAAGACATAAATATGTTTTAAATGTAAAGAACGAATGGCAGGAAAATGTGGAGGTAGACAAATGCAGTTGATGGGGTCACCTGTTCTCCTCTCTCTCCTGGGATACCCGGGATGCCCCGTGGGCCAACCATGGCAGGTCCCGGAGGACCTCGTTCTCCCTGCAATAAATATTTAATACCTCACATATGATGAACTACCCAAAGCTCAAAATCGTCTTATAAATATAAATAGCACATTTATAGATGATGAATATCTGCCTTTGACCATATAAAGTAGTGTACAGGATGCTAGATACCTTCTGCCCCTGTAATCCCTCTGGACCTTTACCTCCAGCAGGTCCCTGAGGGCCCGTTAACCCAGGGGGGCCATCCGCACCTCTGGGACCAGGGGGGCCAGGTATGCCAGGCGGGCCCTGAAAAAAGCAAGAGGGAGTCATTTTTTGGGGGAATGTTTGATAAGCTGCTACTTTGCTAAAATCGGCTGAGCTGGACACAAAACAGCAGACGTTATGAGGTTGGTATACTCACTCTTTCACCTTTCTCTCCCTGTGTTCCCTTTGGTCCTGTAACTCCATCAAAGCCTCTGTCGCCCTGGGCATCGACAGATCATCATTAAATGTTTGCCTAAAGCTCTTTTTTTCTACTTTATTCAAAGTATGGATGAATATATTGTAATTTTACCCCTAAATGCGTGAACATGTTGGCTCCTTACCTTGGCTCCGATAAGTCCCTCTTTTCCTGGGCTTCCTGGTGGACCTGCAGCTCCTAATTCACCCTGAAATGAAGTTCTCATTATGGCACATTAAATGGTAACAATGTTTCCCTAATGTTTCCATTAGGTAATAAAAATGTTATTCTAAGAGTTATAGTAACATTATAATAACTAGTCCAGTTTTAAGATGTTATTTAATAACGCAATGTTATTGCTTGGTTATAAGAACGTTATTCAAACTTTTTAAAATTCTGTAACGTTTTTACAATGTTCAATTAACATAAATAAAGCAGTATTTGTGCATGTCAATACCTGCTCTCCTTTCCTCCCTGGCAGTCCCGGTCGGCCATTAATCCCGGCGTCCCCCTGTGCACATGCACAATGCATCACTCCCATCCGAACACAAAGACACAAAGCTCTTACACACAACTGGCCTCTCACTCTGTTTCTCGCTCTGTTTGTATTACTCACCCTGTCGCCCTTTGGCCCGCTGGATCCACACGCCCCCTTAGAACCTCGTTCTCCCTGTGAAACCATTAAACCACCGTCACACAGTCAATCGCTCAAAATGACACAACAGCCGGCTCGCTGGGATAGAACCACACAGATGAAACACAGCACCGTTCAACTGTCATACACACACACACACACACACACACACACAAAACACAGCACTGTTCAACTGTCAGTCACACACACACACACACTCTTGAATTATTGTCTGTGTCATTAATGGATAGTGGTTTATCAGGAATGCTGAAACCTGATAGAAGGTTCTTATCTAATATGCATACGGCTGAAGGGCAACTGACGCTGTGTCTGCGGTGGTCCGTGCATCCCTGAAAGAAATGATTCATATGCAAAAGTCTGCCATGCGTCTCATTATACCTTACACACACACACAAATGTCATTCCGATGACTCGAGGTACATATGCAGATGAACCCTGGACGCCGGATGGGTTCCAGACTGTGGTGGAATCACAAGCAGTGTGATCATCTGGTCTGAAGGGCTCTTCAAGGTTGCCGATGAAGCTCGCAGGAGTCAGTCTGAGATTTAATCAAAGAGACACTCATTAAGATGCACACCCACCTTGGGGCCTCGTGGACCCGTGAACCCATTCTCTCCCTTCTCTCCTCGCATGCCGGGCAGACCATCTTTACCAGGTGTTCCCTGTACAGGGCGGACATGAAGTGAGCAGAAGTCATGGAGAAACTGCACGTGCCAGTCAGTTCGTGCACTGATGTTTAAGGTATCTGAGTAAGAATACGCACCAGTTCTCCTGGGACGCCCGGCTGCCCTGCTTCCCCCTGCAAGTCATTTAAGTATTCAATCAATATCACACATTCACATGTGTGTATATATATATATGTATATACACACACACACACATATATATGATGTACAGTGCATTTATATACATTTAGAAGTTAATAAACAGTAGGCTCTACCTTCTGACCTCCAGGTCCACGGGCTCCTTGGAAGCCACTAGAACCTCGCTCTCCTGGCTCCCCTCTCAGACCCTGCAGATATTTGACAGATAAAAACAATGACATGAAATCTCCGGACTGCAATTCGAAGAAACGGAGAAAAGCCGTCTCCTGCTTTTCGCTTGAGAAGAACAGCAGCGATTTCCTCCTGAGGCTCAGAAGAGCTCAAACTCTTGACTGAAGTCTGCAATTAAGTCAGATGTTTCAATATGCACTTCCAAGACCTTCACTAGTTCTCCCAAGAAACTTGAATTAAACTCAATGTTATTTCTATAGTGCTTTTCACAAAGTGCAACGTTGCAATGCCTGAAACATCCTGTAAGAAAAAAGGAAAATAGCAAACGTAATGAAAAATAAACAAAAAAACCCATCGCTATGCAAACAAAACAAACGAGCAAACAGCAGAAAGAATTATGGGATACATCGGTTCTATTAGGAATGCATAGAAAAACTAAGTAGAAGCCTAAGATATTCCAATACAAACTAATCAACTGTTGCTTTCACAGCAATAACAAGAAAGTATGTGTGTCTTGCTATTCATTTGTAGTGCCTCCGAGAGCAAAGCACCAAAACTCAAACACAGAAACAAAGTGGATATATAAGTGTAACATTTTCAGGAATCTTCATGAAATGAAACATGCCCCCAAAAACTGAAACACTCACCGGTTCACCTGGTGATCCCTCCTGTCCTTTCGCACCCTTGTCGCCCTGTGTACCTTTAGGCCCTTTGTCTCCCTAAGACGAACAGGTGATCAATTAACTGATTACTTCACATTGACCCAACAGATCTGCCACAGTCTTCATCCTGTTGCTTCCTGACCCATTAACAATCTATAGATATAGGTCTATAGGTCACACTGGAGGTCATCACTCGTTCTCCCCGGCACATGTTCTCAAAAGATAACAGAGTCATCCCGCCTTTATTATCCGAGTTAAATCTTTCATAGCGTGACCCATTATTCCCAAAACGCACTTACAAAGTGAAGCGTGACTCACCGTTTCTCCTTTGATTCCCTTCTCTCCCGGCGGCCCCCCCACCAGCTGAGTTTCCCCCTTTAAGATTCAAATACAGCAACATTACAACACATTATGTAACATAAGATTACAGCGTATATAACAGTAATGTTTAATATGTGTAACACAAAGCGACTTCAGTACAATGTACTCAAGTTATAGAGGCAAGCTATACAATCTTCAGGGTGACATAAGACCCCTCTGCCTCACCTTCAGCAGGACCCAGCTAACAGGGAACGTTCTGAGAATGCCGGCTAACGTTCTCTCAAAGTTACACTAGTAGAATTTCTTTAACATAATATATTATATATCAAAAACTTTGATTCAAAGCTACTTACCAAACAAATAAACAAATGCAATCAAACGATCTAAATGTTCACGGGCATCATTTTATAAACACAATGTATTTTAAATATTCAGGTGTACTGAAACTAGATGATCTGCACATCATCTAACTACTGTATTGCATCCACATCCATCTGAAAACATCACCTTCTCTCCTTTGATTCCTGGAGGGCCTTGCTCGCCCTGTGAAAAGTGTCGCATTCGTCATTATCTCGCAGTCTATATAGCATTAAACACACGCATGGAAATGAACGTGTATTATGACAAGCAGAGTTGCAGAGCAGCCGGAAACACACCTTATCTCCTCTGCTGCCTTTGCCACCTGAGGGACCCTGTGACAGACAGATGCACAGAGGTACAATCAGCTTTGTGTGAGTGCTTGTGTGTGTGTGTGTGTGTGTGTGTGTGTGAACACAACGCAGCTTTGAACACAAAGTGTGACGCATACAAACGCTGTGTTGGTGCGTCTCGCGCAGCTCTTTCTCACTGATCTGTTTGTATGAGGACTCTGATCAATGACTCGGACTCAAAGATATTTGCGTGTACAGTTTGTGTTGGTGTACAAAGATGACTGAATGCTAAACACAGGAGTGTATTTACAGTAGGGCCTCTTTCTCCATCCAGTCCAGGTCGACCTTCTTCTCCCTACAAATATTAGAGAGATCAAACACAAACGATTTGAACACTCAGATGCTGAGATCAAACACAAACGACCCATTAAACACTCAGATGCTGTACATGCAAATGTTCACGATAGGGTTAAAGGTCATGGATTTTACCCGAGGTCCTGGGTCGCCTCGCTCTCCCCTAGCACCTGGCACTCCTACACCGGTTTCACCCTGTATGTGACACGAAGAGATACACACAGAAAAGAGAGAAAGTGAATTTGTCCCTCAAGCACACAGGTTTCCAGGGCAGGGAATCGCTAACTGCTTACATACATCGTAAGGCATTGCAGTACTGCGGTTGGATCAGAACTGAAATGCACAAATACAGTGAAGTCCGAAAGACTGGTCATCATTCACTAATGACAATGTCTCTATGTGGTGAAAGTCATATCAAATATCATATAAATTATATTATTATGTTATTAATCAGTAATTTCAGTGACAAGCTGAATTGAAAAAATGTCCACCTTTTGCTTTACTGACAGCATGCACTCAAGCTGCCATGTACCCTGCAGGGGTACATGCAAAACCTGCTGCTTCATGTATCCCAGCATGCTTTGAGACTTCTGTATGCTTCGGTGGAAGCAAGAAAATCTAACCTTTTGTAGAAAGCGCTGGTCAATGACATCATTTTTGTTTATTAATGTAATGGCCCAGAAATGGCGAAGTTTCTTCTTCATTTTACACGACCACATTTGTTGACGTTTTAATGAATAATAATTGCAGATTACCAATATGGTCTCGGGCATCTTGGTGCCATTAAAAAACATACAAGTCTACTGACATACAGACGCATTTGTGCGTTATTGTGAGATAAACAATTGTGATAATATCAACAACGAGATTTAGAACGCTTACCTTATCACCCTTAATTCCTGCAAGGCCAGAAGTACCCTAATAAGAAGATAAGCACATTATTAAACACAAAGCGATGAGCATATACTGCATGTGAGCGCATAACAAACATGTCTGTAACTCACAGGAGGTCCCGGCGGTCCAGCAGCTCCTGGTGCTCCAGGATTTCCTGCTTTGCCTATGAAACCTTGGAGACCCTTGAACAGATAATAAGGTACCAAACATTTTTAACAATGGCAGTATTCAGAAAATGACTTTGTATTGTGACCATCTCTCCAAACGTGTCACGTTATACTTCTTTTTAAAAGACTCTAACCCTACTAACCCTGTCTCCTGGTGCTCCAGGAGGTCCTGGCTGACCTGCTTCACCTCTTTGCCCAGCCAGTCCTGGGGTCCCATCCAAACCTCGTGGCCCTGGAGGACCCGGAGGACCTGGAAGACCAGGATCACCCTAGAACAGACAAAAAAAACGAACCTGATTTGTACACCCACCTAACAGGGAACATTCACAAAATGTTGGCTAATGTTCGGTCAAAGTTAGCAAAAATGTTCTGGCAGTACAATTATATATCACGCTTTAAAAAAAATTATATATCATATATATTAAAAAAGTTATTCTTAAACAGATTTGCTACCACAATTCCAAGGCGTTGCTAAGCAGTTGCCATGTGTATTCTAGGGTGTTCTAGGTAGTTGCTGTGGGATTTGTCTTTGATAATTAAAACCGTCACCATATGCATGTCCTGTTTAGGTATGTAGTTACCACAGGCGTTCTTGTAAATTACCTTTAACCCAACAGGTCCAGTCTGTCCTGGAGGTCCAGACATCCCCACCCCAGCCTCTCCTTTGACTCCCTTGGGCCCTGGTGGTCCTCTGTCTCCCTGGCAGAAGAGAGTCTTTTAAAGATACGTGCATTAAAGGGCAGATAAAACAGATGCTGTAATGGCACTGATCGTTCTGTTCGATGAACGCGACTCACATTTTCTCCAGGATCTCCGGCATCACCCGCTGCGCCCTGTGAGCAAATAACACATTATGGTTTGTTTCTATAGCGCGTGGGTGGCTGTTGGTTTGGACGCGCTCTCTAATATCTCTGACACTCACTTTGTCTCCTTTGATACCCGCCGGGCCCTTTTCTCCTTTCGGGCCCTGAAACACAAAACAGGCATCATTCACACAACAACCACACAAACAAAAACTATATGACCCACGAATTCAGTTTTGCTTCTCAGGGTTATTCTGGAATAGCATCTGTGCCCATGTTCATGTAGAATATAAGAGTGAATTAAGGACATATAAAAGATAATGAGGTACAGGTAAGGAAGTAAAAACATTAGATTAAATAGATGAATATAAAGAGAGACAAATAAATGACTAAAACAAATAAACTCACTGGTAATCCAGTAAGGCCTCTTTCTCCGATACTGCCCGGCAATGTCACACCAGGAGGTCCCTTAAACAATCAGCCAATATATAACCATATAACCAATGCAGTATATTCATGCCAGAAATACAGTGTCAAATCTACAGCCCATTAACTACAAGGTGAATCATGGTGCAGAACAGAAGAGGCCAGCCATCTGTTTTTGAGGAGCTGTCACTATACTGTCCTGAATGGACAGATGCATCTTCTTTGTGCTTGAGGTTTGATTATTCTGTTCATGTGTTTCTGTATCTATCTGGGAACATCTTGTACATTTTTAGGGTTTGTAAAGTAACACAGTGGACTGCCGTCATTTTGTTTTCTGCAGAGCAGTGGTCTAATTGTAATTTAGTTTGTATGATTAATAAAGCGACATAATAAACCTCACAATCTGCTTTGAGGAAAACAAGCAAAAACCAACAACAAATAGGTTAAAGAAACGATTTAAAGCAGCAATTAGGACAAAATGAAAATAATGATTCGGAACTTGGTGCGAACAGACAAACCTGAGGATCAAGAAAAGCTTCTTATCCACAGTTCATCAAGTGTTGGACTCAAGTCACATAAAATAAAGTTTCTCTGCTTGATTTAGGAGAATAAGATTCTCTGTGATATCTTGTGCTGCTTCTAAGCTGGCACTTAACATTGACCGCACAGAGAAGGTCTACAGATGAGCTCCTGTATGTGGAGCAATAACATTACGCTTCAGATCAGATTATCTGTCAGCAGGTGAGGCAGGTTGATCTTCACAGCGTTCCCTTCAAGGTAACCATGACAACAACTCACCATCTCACCCTTCTTTCCAGGTGGTCCGGTGACGGGCTGCGGCACGCGGGGCAAATAAAGAGAGATAATAAACAGAACAGGACGGGAATTAAAAGCACTGTGCCAATCAAATCACACGTTACGTGCAAATCCACACATGTGGACTCACACGGGCGGATAAACGCACCTTCCCTGGTGGGCCGCTGTCACCTTGCTCTCCTTTAAGTCCCGAGGGGCCAGTGGGTCCAGCAATACCCTGCAAAAAAAGTGACAGAGAGAAATACATTTACATACAGAGAGAGAGAGAGAGAGAGCAGGAAAGAGTGGTGAGCCAGCTAACAGAGATAGTTCCCAGAACGTTGTCTAACGTTGTCAAAAATGTTCTTGCCATTAAATTAGTAGAACTTTTAATTTAAAATCATAACAGCATATATATCACCAATGTTATTGTTAAGTAATTAGTGTCACATTTTAAAACGTTACAGAATTCAAAAATGTTTGAATGGTGTTTATAACCAAGCAATACAGTAAATACGTTTAAAATCTGGATGTTTTTAAACGTTCCTAGAACTTTCACAATAACGTTTTGAACACTTTTGTTACTCAATGGAAACGTTAGGGAAACGTTCTTACAATCTAGGGAGAAAGGAAGACAAACAAATACACAAACAAATAAAAGGGACAGAAGAACATAAAACCAACACCAATATTTCGTCATAAATGTCAAGGGTATCGTTTCGCTCACCTGTTTCCCCGGTAACCCTGGCAGACCTTCTTTCCCCGGAACACCGTCTCTCCCGGGAACACCAGGCTTGCCCGCCTCTCCCTGTTTATTCCATCATATAAAAGACAACCTTGTTACTCAGACGCATCATTTAACTGAGAACGGAGAATGAATACTCATCTCCAAAAGAACATTAATATAAAAAACAACCAACGTCAGAAAACCTCAAAGAAGCACGTACCCAAAACATGAAAACAGAACACTGTAGACATTACTCTCAAGTTTGAGTCCTACAATATGCGTCAAATTAACATACAGCATTATTTCTGACATAATGACAAATGATCAAATTTCCTGAGCGATCTAACAACCAAAGCGAGTAGTCTATGTGAGTCTATGCTCACATATTTCGACAGGGACATTGTGACGGTAAGTGATCCTACCAATATTTTGTGTTTATTTTATGTATTTAAATTGCAAACGGGCCGTAATAATATAAAACGTAGGGTTAGGAATAGGGATGGCAACAATAAATGACATCATAATTAAAACACTTAAAACACATATTTCAATTAGGTGTAATTGTTTGGGAACCAATCATTTAAAAAATATATAAATACATACTTGTGCGTTAATATATGAATATTAATGTTTATATGAATATTAAATATTACATTAAAGGAATATTAGAGCAGGCGACTTCCTCTATGGCTGATTCAGACTGTCTGACTATGGTAGATATAAAATAATAAAATAAAAAACAACAAAAATTCCAGCACTAAACATTCTCCAGAACATTTCCTGAACAAAATGGGACTATTTTCAGAAAATGATCTCAGTAAGTGGCCGTGTTGTGTATTCTGCTATCCAACACGGATGTTTTTATCCCTGCTGAAGGTCACACACCTGCAATCTTCAGATTTGCTAGCTGTTAGCTTTATCTACTGCAGCACGCGCGCTGGTGGAGCGTGCATGGTGAACAGCGTTTATCTCCCGTTTACTCACCACTTGTCCTGGAAGCCCAGGAGGTCCCTGTGGTCCCTGCAAACATCAGGAAAACGCTACAGTAAGTTCACGCCCCCACTGTGACAAATAAAAATCACCAGGTGAAAGCAAACACAACCTATCAGAAGAAGAACATCAATCAAAGCCCACAGCTACGGTACTGAGTGTGCACAGGAAGGTCAGAGCATTGAAATATATATATACGTGCCATGTGAGAAACGTACGACGTACGTGAGATGGCAAAAAAATTATATTTTGAAACGCAAGAGCACATGACAGCCAAAGGCGAAGGAGACACTGAGGGATAAACAGAGCATGAAGAAGCTCTAAACTGAAGCTACAGATTGTTAAATGACTTCGGTGAAGAGAGATAGAGGTCAGATTTCTCTGAGCTCCTGGGAATGACTGAATATTGTGTTTTTCTCTTACTATGGCTCCTGGAGTGCCTGCAGTTCCTGGTAACCCTCTGCTGCCCTGAGGTCCAGGAGGGCCCTTGAGAAGTGAAGAGGAACAGCTAAAGTTAATACACTCCAGCAAGTCACTTATATAACTCCAGAATACACGGTTGCTTCTGAAACTGCCTGAGGGAAAACAATCGCTACTTGGCTGAAAAACGTACCGGGACTCCAACGCCCGGCTCTCCTTGGTCACCCTAAAAATAACGCACAAACAGGCATCCATAAATGCACGCACATTAAATAATGTATTACCAGCAAGACCAAAGCTGAAGAAATCCCAAATCATTCACAGTCACAAAGCAAACAAGGACAAAATAACTAATGCTGTCCGAACAATTGTTGATTTTTATATTTCTGCTAATGAACTGAAAATCACATCACACTAACCTTCACACCAGGGGCCCCTGGGGGTCCATTTCCACCCATTGGACCCTAAAGCAACATTAAAGTTAAAAACAGGATTTCTTATTTATGCATGTAGATGAATGTGCATTTAAATGTACGTACAGTCGGTCCTCTGATTCCTGGTTCTCCTGGATTTCCCTGTGCAAAAGACAAGGTTTGGTCTAAACAGCAGGCTGACAAAAATATAACGCTGGATCCACTTTATATTAGGGGTCTCTAATTACTATGTACTTTCTATAAGATAAACATCTGATACAACGTATTTATTTAAAGTAGCTAGAATAAAGTTGAATAGACCTGTAAAATACATACAGTTTCTACATTGTATCAAATATTTTTTTCTTATGTACGTACAAAATAGTTAAAAAGCCCTCATATAAAATGTGGTCATGTCATTTATACCATGCACGCAAACACACACATGCACATCAACAGCACACACAACAGGCATACTGCATACTGTACATAACAAATACAGATAATGTAAACTTTGACTTAATAACAACACACACACAAACCGTTTTCACAAACATTCACAACACAACTACCAGACATACAATGTCACACAGATTCCCAAATGTACACAAATATTACTGTCTAACAGACTATACACAAACAAACTGTTTACACTCAAAACTGCCCCCCTCCCTCTCCTATGATTAGCAAAGCAGCTAACAAGTGCAGCCACAGAAAACCTACCGGTCTGCCCAGCACTCCTGGGAACCCAGGCAAGCCCTATGGAGAGAGTGAGGAAAGTACAGAGAGCAGAGGAAAGATGGTCCACATGTCAAGGGGTGAAGAATATGAAAGGAGCAGACAGAGTGGAAAAGTAGAACAAGAAGATAGTGGGATTATGGAAGGAGTGGAGGAGGAAAAGAGGAGACAGGGTGGTTAGCTGAGAGAAGCAGTGCATTTGTTACTGTCGTGTGGTTTATCTATGGAGCCTCAGGCAAAGAGTCAGCTAGTGCTCACAGCAAGGCCTAGTGCTGGCAGTGAATTCCCAGGCTTTCCTACAACGGCAAGCCCAAGAGAGGCTGCTGCCTTGGGTTACTGTTACTCACAGGTAGGCCTGGTGGACCGGCTGGTCCCTTCAAACCCTGCTCCAGAGGAGAATAAATAAATGTGTGAGTGAGAGCCAAAACTCTCCTGCCAACTGAACTAAACTGAACATTATCTTAACACATTATCACTATACACTTGACCTTTAATACTTTACAACTATACACTTGACCTTTAATCTTTTACAACTATACACTTGACCTTTAATACTTTACAACTATACACTTGACCTTTAATAATTTACAACTATACACTTGACTTTTAATACTTTACAACTATACACTTGACCTTTAATACTTTACAACTATACACTTGACCCTTAATACTTTACGACTATACACTTGACCCTTAATACTTTACGACTATGCACTTGACTTTTAATACTTTAGGGCTATACATTTGACCCTTAATACTTTACAGCTATACACTTGACCTTATTCTGACTCAACACATTGTTTTTATAATGAAAAGCAAACAGGCATACAGTAAGTAAGTTCTGTGGGAATTGGGGACTTACCTTTCATTGGTCATTTTAGGGCTTACGGCATTTTAGGATTAAGGACTTTGTTTAAGTCATTAAATGCAAGTATAAGCAGCAGTAACAGTGATGCTTAGCAAGAATCAATCATAACATATAAAACATACTGATACAACATTAACATTACATTCAAACAAAATTGTCAGGATCCTGGCTTCTGTCCAGTTTTAAGATCGCGTTTTGCCAGGATCCTGACTGTCTTGTTATGTGTCAGGGCGTGGGCTCAGACTCCGATTCATTCTGCATGTTCTAGTTTCGATTTGAGTCGGAGTTTGAGTTCGCGCTCTGGGGGTGCGTTTCGTGTGGAAGCGCATGGCTATTGAATATTCATTAGTCATGTGCTCTCCGGTCTCGCGTCATTACCCCGCCTCCTTGGTATCTAGTTTCGGTTAATGTTGCGCACCTGTTGCTTTCATTTATCATGTGTATTTAATGCCCTCGTGTTTGCTGTCTTGTGCCGGTTCGTGTTGTGTTGATGCGTGTTGTTTCTA